>BJBW01004476.1:101949-214804 GCA_004320125.1 Scolopax mira
TAGCAGGGGAGTTGGACTAGATGATATCTAGAGGTCCCTCCCAACTCTGACAATTCCATAATTGATTCCATGATGCAGGGAAGGAGGCAGGAGCACAGATTAATTTTCAACATTTCAACAAATCATAATTAATTCACAACAGAATAATTTTGCTGATGCCAGAGCCAGGGGTATCGGTCTCTGAGTCTGGAATACTGCCAGTTATGGGTGGAATGGATGTCAGGCAGTGTTTCTGTGACACTTCTTTTTGCCCTCTTGACTTATGGGCTGAATGAATCACCTGCACTTTCAGTTCTGAAAACAAATTGAGCTAAAATTAGTTCTGGGAATGATCATGCCTAAGGGCCTAAGTGTGTTCTTCTCTGGTATGGCACCGTAGCCTACATGTAAGGAAAAGGAAATAAAACAGTATGAATGAGAGTTGTTTGGTTTGATTTGCTTATACACATTTATGCATTATTGCCATCAGAATAGCTAAGATGAGGATATATTAGAAGGTCTAAGTGAGGAGAAGCAATGATTGACAGGGTCACATCTCTCATATTGTACAGCTGATTGAGCCAGAATGCTGAGCAAACCTGGGAGATGCTCAACCCACATTTGGCTTATGAGTGCTGTTTTCAATCCTGGCAATCCAGCAGCCCATCCACATGTGGGAGGTGTCAATGCATGGCTGCTGCTGTAGAGAGCAGAGGACAGCAGTTGTACAACCTATCCCACGCAATGCCATTCTTGATAAGGAGTCAGACCTTCAACTTTGCAACATGTCTGGAGAGGCAAAGAAGTGCGTTTCCTCTGTTACCCTGAAACACAATGAAAACATTTATCTAGGTATATGAGAAGTTTTTGTTACAAGCAAAACCAACACAAATCTCTCACCTCTATCTAGCCCCTCTATCCCTTTAAATAATGCAGGTCTTTAGTAGATGGATCTCCATTGCCAAGACATCAGCTGCTGCAGGAGAAAAATTTTATATCTAGTGCCCTGAGTCAGTAAGGATTGAATTCTCCTTCACCGAGGACACCACATAAATGTCATTCCAATTATTCTAAGACAGTGTAAACTGTGATAGGAAAAGTTACTCTGTTTAAAATATGTCGACTTTATTGTAACTTAAAAAATGTATCCTTCAGCTACACTTTATCTGCACTTGTCCAGACACCAGATACTGGGAAATCAAAGCTGGCATGGTACTAAGTGTAATTTGCTAGTTCTTAGGGCCTTCTCTAGTTCTTAGGGCTTGAATCTAATTCTATCCTGAAAACTATGTATTTCAGTCACAGCAGAATACATTAACTGGCAAATAAAAACAACTTTTATATAGTTGGGATTTGATTTACTGCTTACACTGAAAGGCATCAATGAGAAACCACCTCAGTAAACTGAGAGTTGATGCACTCAATTTAAAACTGTTGCAAGGTCTTTGATTTGCTATTGACAAAGTTCCCAGGATCCTAAAAACTAAGTAAAAGTAATGCAAACTATGTAGTAGTTTGCAAACTATGTAAAGAATTTTCTTAATTCAAATTTCCTTGCTTGAACACTTTCAGCCTATTATTATTAGAAGGCTTGTATTCCTTATTTAGGTATAAGCCCACATGAGTACACTAACACATACATGACCTCAGTAAGCCCACGGTCCAACTGACTGTGCTTTAAGTGATATCCTAAGGCAAATGAGAAGGCCTGTGGCCGCAGGCAGAAATGTCTCTACAAACTGCACTTTGAGACAGAAACAGGGGCCTGGTCTGAACCTAAAGGGTAGTATTGTGCTTTGCTGTTTAAGAGAAGAGGCAATGTAATAGACATGAAGAAAGGAGGAAGGCGTAGTGCTAAACATAAACCACAGCAGTTATTCCATACTATGCTGCAGTAATCTGATCTGGCAGAAAAAAAAAAAAAAGAAAAAAAAAGAAGAAAAAAAAGAAGAAGCAAAAAAAAAAAGGTGGATGAAGGGAGCTGACAAAGGTTTACATACCAGGGAGGCAATATAGGAGAGCTCTTCAAATGCATATGGAGACCAGTGATCTCGGATATGGTATTACATGTATGTCTGTCAGTCCAAGAGACAAGGATCAAATGAAAGAAGGCAACAACAAATCAGTTCTCTATAGTCAAAGACTATTCTCCACTTACAGGCACCTCCTTGCCAACATGAGAATGTCATTCATAACTGTGCATCAACAAAGCTGAGGGAACAGATTTTGAACCCTTCACCACCTTTTTTTCTTTCCATATCACAATCTCACTGATAGCACTACTCAAATTTCAACTCAACCTATGTCAAAAGGAGCATACATATTAGAAAAAAGTAACCTTTGTATCTTACTTTCTTTCTTACTGTTCTTTTCTGAATCCTCAGTGCGTGATAGGTAAGTATTGAAGATTGCCAGGCACATAGGGCATGGGAACCACTAGCAAGCATTATTTATTCATTTATTTTCAGTGAGAATCTAGAAGATTATATAGCTCTTTTATAAAAAGAAAATGTTAAAGTTTAAATAATAAAGAATAAAAAATAAATTAACTGAGTTTGATGTATCTCACTACCAAGAGATATGTAATGTACGACAATGATGACATGACAATGATGACACTGTATTAGCATCGACGGTCCCTATATGACATGGCCAAAGCGGTGTTTCCAGAGGAACAGAACAACAGTCCTCCTCCAGAGACACTGCTTAACAAGAATATTCATCACAGTTTCAATCAGGAAAGGGAATAATTTCCATCTATGCCCTAGAAAGCTCTAGCATCTGATCTTGGTTTCTGTGTTACAGCCTGGGCTACAGATGAAAAGTTTCAAGGAACTTCTTAAATGTTGACAGCCTGTTTCCAGCTTCAGGACATTTTTCAAGAGTTTGGGCTGTCTACCCAGCAAGGGAGATGATGTTTAGGGGCGGGGCAGGTGAACCTGGACACTTCTGAGCCATTCCTCTTTTTCTTCCCTGGCACCACTGAGGTTACATCCCTGTCTCATCCTCTTAGTGTCCATTTATAGATTATATATATCACACAGGAATTTGCTTCATCCTCTTTCAGGGACCTACTGGAATTACCTGACTTCTCACCCTCCCCTGGCAGCAAGTTCCAGAAGTTCACTGTGTGCACTGTAAATTTACACCTCACTTAAGGTGATCTATGAGTTTCATTGAGTACCCCCTACCTCTAATACTGTGAGATTTACTGAAGTGCATGCCCACATCCAAATCATCCACCACCTCTAAGATTTTGTAAATTTGTCATATCATCCCTCAGCCTTCTCCTCTCTGCACCAAAGAGTCCCAGTCCTTCTAGCCCCTCCTGCTAAGCCTGCTTCTCTGCCAACCCAAGCATTTTGCTTTCCCTCTTCTGTGTGCTTTCCAACTACATTACACACCTCTCAGGCTTCAGAGACCAGCTCTGCACACAGAACTACACAGTTTTATTAGGTGGCAAAACAATGTCTTCTGCCATCAGAACCCTTCCTGTTGCTGCCCAACATCTTGTTGGCTTTGGGAGTTTTTTTGGGTGGGTAGGAGGGTTTACTGAACTAAAGTAGAGGAGGGAGCAGAGCTGTATCCAGAGACTTCAGAGCTTTGGCTGCAGAGAACCGGTCAGCAGAGTGGGTGTTCAGAGAGCTGCTGAAAGCACCAGATGGTATGTTCAAGGGCATAAATAGTGGCCTTATGTAAAATCCTTGTGTGAGATGAGGAAACAGCTTTGAGAAGAAGGAACCAGTACCAGCTTTTGTTCTCCATCTTAGTAGCCCAAAAGCAAACAAGTGCTTCTTTTGCTGTCTCTTCTGAAGAGGAACAGACTCTTTGTCTTCTGGACAAAGAGCCACCACTCAGGATGAGCCACATTTTTTGTGGGTACTATTTATTGGTTCTGATGGAAATGTCGTAAGGTTAAAATTTGAAAAAGAAAAATAGATGCGTCATTATTTAAAGTTGTGTTTGTGTGTGTGCATTTGTGTTTGTTTTGTTTTGTTTTGTTTTGTTTTGTTTTTCCTTCAGCATTGAAACAACACATGTTTTTCAGCACTGCTCTCAGATAGGTAGCCAGCTGGCTCACACACTCAGGGTAAATTGTCAGTGTCTGGCGATGTCCTGATGGATGACCTCCTAGTGGTCAGAGATCGAAGACTTGGTGTTCATGGCATTGCTCACAACCAGAGGTCCCAAACTACTGTGAGGAGCTACAGTCACCACTTCTTCACTGCTTCCTAGTGTGTTATGAAAGAAGAATATAAAAAAACCTCTGAGGTCCCATTCAAATCACTGTGGTGCACTTTTTGTAGGAGTAGATTTTCATTAAAAACAATGTATGACACAGAAGAGCAAGCCACTTTTAGCAGAACTACCAAAATGCTGATTATGTTAAGCATTTCCTTCAGGAATGTCCTTTTTTAACTTGAGTTACTTTACTAGAAATCAGCAGTCTTCACTTACAATTTCTATGGAGCTAACAATGTTTGTTAAATTTTGTGGTTATATGAAGCACAACTCGTATTTTAATTTATCATTCACATATTTTTTAAATCTATTTCCCATCAAAACCCCTCCATTACAGGTGCACCTCAGGAAAGAGAGCTAATAATCCAACATGATTCATGTAGTGAGGACCCGACACCTCCAGCCATTCTTTTCAAGTGCTGTTGTCATTAGTTAATATTTTCCACCTTTACTTTGGGCAATTTCCTAGTTTTCTATAGACAAGAAAAACATTTCAATAATGGCACCCACAGCTCCAAACCACTACTTAGCACATAATGAACTAATTTAAACCAAGTCAATTTGATTCCAATTTTCCACCACGTGAAACAGATGCTTTTGCCAAGGCCAAAAGCCGGACATAAAGAACAGTAGCATGTGAGCACATTCCTAACTCTAGGTGTAAATCATGCCTACATAGTACTATATTTCAAACAACATTAAGTATAAAGTAAGAAAATAAATTAACTTACAGGCTTGACCACTCTGTATTTGCCATTTCATTCAAGGTCCAAAAATTTTGCTTACTGTAAAATTTAGTTTGTTTGATTCTTTCTTTGTTTGTTTTGGTGATAAAAGGAAGGTTCACTAGCTGTTTATTTTGTTTGTTGTGAACGAGTGGCTTTGTACTAAAATGTTTGTAATACTTTGATGAAAATACCAACCTCCACAAAACTAAGCTGTTGAAATTTAGCCTTTAAAATAAACCACTGAGCAAAAATAGCACCTTTTTTTTAAACCATAATGCATTCTACTCACACTGAAGCAATGACGACTGCAGTACATACGACAACCTGTGTCTGAAAAAGTTGTGAGTCCTTTGAGCACTGGCGTATTTGCATTTCAAGCACTTGTATGCTTTTTATCACCACACAGCATCAAAAACAGGGTTTATATTTATTAACAAAGCCAAAAATACACAACAATATCTCCCTAATACTGCCACACATGGCTAAGAATAGGACAACAAGCTCTCCATTTAAAAGTCGAGGCTCTGGGTTTTTAAGTCATAGATTATCCATTAACATAATTGGCATGTCTTAACAACAAGGAAATGCTAGCTTAGGGAAACATCTGATGCTTTCAAGTCACTGCTGGTGGACTAGAAAGTTCTCTTTGCTGTGCTTTTGGGAGGAGGACACATCCAACCAGCTCCCTTCTGCTGCTAGGCAAGGTAAGGCTATCTCCTAGCAAAACCTTTCCTAAAAGAACAACAATTTGGTTCCCAAGATGGAAAAGGACCTAATCAGCTGCAGGGCATGTTTTGCCTAAGTAAGCACAGCATAAGTTTGCCGGCAGCCCTGAGATATATGGGAAATGATGGCCTGAAGGAAAGAGGTGATGAAATTTGCTAGACAGTACTTTCTTATTTCTTGTCAATCCAACAACAGGTTTAACTGTTCTTGCTTTTGTTGTCTGATTGCTAACTTTAAGTTGTTATTGAATGCAGTCAGTAAGTGAATTCAGATCTAAAAAAGTAAATAAAGCCATGAAGAGCAAAAGTCTGAGTTGGTAGGAGCTGAGCACTCCTGTGATATCACAAGGTTATTCAGGCAAGGGTAACCATCTGAGAACCTTCCTAGAAAAAAATATGGGGTATTCAAATATAGTCATACCTAGCATGATCTGCAATCATCCTGTGTGGATACAATGTGAGCTCTGACACCATGATGAAGTACAGAAAATCACACTTTCAAGACGTAACTATCTAAGATACCTCAGTGAACCTGACCCTTGTGTACCTAATCAGTGGATTACAATATGACACTGCTTTGTTTTGACCCATGCTTCAGCTTCATTGCTTCCCTCTGCTCTCAGCTTACTGCATGTGGTGTCTGATCGCCCAAGGACAGGAGTGCCAGAAGCCTTTGCTTACCACATTGCACCTGCTCCAGTCCATTTTTCTTCACATCCAGTACACATACCTACACAGGTAAAAGCTAGGGTTGGAGTGATTGTGTTTATGCAGTCTATATGTGATCTGGTATCTAGCTTTGTTTGGGCAGATGGCAAAGGCCACTTTCACATACACAACTTGTGGAACACAACAGGAGCAGTACTGGGGAACTAACATTCACATCGGGTGTGTTTCAGGGGGTTTACTTTGGACTAGCTCTGATCTGGTTTTGTGCTAAATGTCAGCTAGCAGTGGGAATGCAGTCAATGTGCTGCTAGGGTGCTTCTTCTGGTTTAGTTTAACCATAAAAGAATGAAGTTTGCGTGCCCTGAGACCAGCCAATGGTCTGAAACTCCATTTGCCAAGTGAGAGTCATCAGGAGACTCCCTTGATATTGATATTGATATTACTCCCCTATCTAAATCAAAATGCTAATATTGCCTAGTACAACTAGAGCAGCAGCTCCTTTTGTGGGTCAGCAGTTCCTGTTGCTGCAGCTGTCTGTGCTGCTGCAACTGAGAACTTGGAGAAATAATGAGAGCTGACAGGCACAGTTGCATACCATTTCATGACACTGCTGGTCTCCTCATTGAGAACTCACTGCTGTTGTTCCATGGTAGTAGAGCCCTACTGACAGATACTGACAAAAGAGGAAATCTTTCCCCATTATATGCTTATGTTATATATAAGCAATGCAATGAAAATAAATGCTATATAACAAAAATTTCATTTATTCTGATGCAAACTCTTCCTCAAAATAACTATATACCTGTATGGAAGTCCAGGTCAGACAGTAGCAAGTGATTCAAGAAAGGAAACCAGACACACTTGTGATCTTTAGAGTAGGTGTCAACGGCAGTGTTACTCCCTATAGTAGGGAGTAATAGTGTGATTTCACCAGAGCTCCCACCACCTGTGCTGGACTGGAACTTCTTCCAAAGACCAAAAACTCTACTGTGTGTTATAACAGTGGAGGGAGGAGACACAGGAAGGATAAACACCTTGGGCAGGAATGTATGGTTAGTCTGCATTCGCCTGGCCTGTGAACTGCAGTTTCTGTGGAAGCTTCCCTTTCCTTGTCTGTGACCAGCAGGTGACTCAACTGTGGTTTTAGGTGTAGTTCCAGCCAGGTTAGCTCAGTAAGTATTGCATGGTTCCCAGCACACCCTGTGAGCTTGGCGAAAAACAGACTGTTTTGGGGTTTTTTCAGCATTCCAAATGAGACAATGAAGGCAATTATTTCTTTGATTTGGAAAATGATACTGAATTGGTCTCTAATTACAAGAACTACCTGGAGGCTTTCCCATATTTGTTGTTTTTTCCTCTCCTTCAGGAAGGTCTTTCAGCTCACTACTGTTGTTAAAATCCTCCTGTCCCCTAAGGGATCAGTCTTCCACTCCCTGCTCTGGCAAGGGTCCTAGTGGCTCTAACAAGTGCTCATCTTGAGTTGGTGTTACTCACTGGGGTCTCAGCAAATAATGTAGTTGGAAAAGGGGAGTATACTGGATCTAATGGTCCTTTTGCTGAAAAAAAATACTTTAATGTTTATCAAAACTATTTCAGCTGCATTAAATTCAACCAAGAAGAGAAAATTTGTGTGTGTCAAATATTCTAATTGACATTCTTTAAGTGACACAAATGATCCATACATGATATTTTAATATTTTCATTGCAATACTTTTATTTTTTTTCAATTTTAAAAAAGTAATAAAACATGTAAGAAAATGCTTTGGTTTATTTCATAAAAAGAATTTCTATCAAGCTCATTTTGTTTCAGATTCAACTGAACTGATTTTTCATTTTGCTTAGGTAAGCAAAAATCTTTTAAAACCCCTATACAACTAGGAATTGCTTTCTCCTCTTGACATTTTGACTGATAAGCACCAATGTAGCCTCTTTAAAAATCTACAAGTGTGAAAGACATCATTCTGAATCCCACCTGTTTCCCAGAATCTCAGAGAGCTGATAGATCTGTCACCATCAACAGGTGACAGGGCATGAGAGTTTCACCCCCTGATCCAATAAAGAAATGCTGCATCAAAACATATCTGACCTTTCAGTCCTGCAGGTCCACAAAAAATTCATTTCTTACTTTTCACTCTTCTTTAGATTTTAGAAGACAAAATTGATTCTTAGGAAGCTTTGTCTGGAATATGTCTTATACCACTATATCTTATCTAATCTTAATGTTTCTCATGTCAGAGAATCCCAAATCACTTTTTTTTTTTTTTTTTTTTTTTTTTTTGCTTGACAGTTATCAGTTATATCCCTGGAAAAGGGCACTGAAATAATCTGTTGTCAATACTAATAACGAACAGCTCTGTCACAGGGAGACTCTTACAGACAAACAAGAAATTTAGTTAACTGGTCCCTCAGGAGAAGCATCAGGAAAGAAGACTGTAACTACTGAAGTACCTCCTACTGTGGCTCCAGACTCACACAGAACATTTGACCCAGGGCAGCCTCCTGTCTCTGACACAGATCAGTGGTTCCACTTTTTTGGCCTCTAGGAGGGGCAGGCACTGCCACTCTCTCCTTGGCAGTCCCCTTTTGCAGGCAACAGACGCCAAGAGCCTGTTGAAGCACTGCAGAAGGACAGCACCGTGGTGAGCACCCTGGGAGTCCCCAGCCCTGGGAGTCCCCAGCCCTCCCAGGAAGGGGGAATAGGAGAAAAGGACAGAGGAAGTATCCACTCCTGGGTGAAGTGGGAAACAAAGAAGTACTAGTTTCAAAGATGAAGAACCAAAAAATGTGACTGCCCTCTTAAGTGGCTTCAGGAGCCTAGTTGGGGTGTGAGAAAGCAGACAGACATCTGCCACCCGGCTCCTTTCACAGTGCTGTGTTCCGTGGTTTGGGGCACTTTGAGGTCCTACAGTAGGACATCCAATCTGCTATGCTTGGACTTTCTTTGCTCAAACCTAGCCATTTGGCTAAGAAAGTTTTGACGCATCCTGAAGTTTTAGAAGTCAGGATTTTTGTCTTACATGTCCTGCATTCATAATATCAGCACAAAAATCGCATAGCATTTCTTTCACTGGACCATATGTTAAACATTGTTCTCTTTTTCAAGCAAACTCCTCAGCATGCACTAGGGTTTGAAATTTTTTCTCTTCCTAGTTTGATACGTTGCAAGAGGACAAAAAAAAGCCCTGATTCAATATTGTTTACCAGTGATTTCATGCAAAGAACTATACACAATCATTTTTTCTTTCTGGAGTCCAGAGAGAAGGAACCAAAGAAGAAAAAATGTTGACTGCCCACATGGGTTTAAATGTTCTCTTTCCAAGAGAATTAAACAATCTTGAAGGTCTTCATTATAGATTATTAGGAGTCTGTAACTGCACCAAAAAGCTGTCAAAGACAGCAGACACGGAGGATAAGAAATTGGAGATATCAGAGGTCATGAACACAGGTACATAAAATACCAGCTAAACATGTGGGAAGGCCAGTATGAAATTCCAAGACTAGAACTCTGACATCAAAGGATTTCCTAAGTGAAAATAATAAGACAACTTTGCTTCTAACTACATATAAATGAAGGATTGTAATCTATGAAAAAAGTCATATGTCAGGGTTAGCATTACATAAATCACAACCATTTCACTTCAGTCAGCTTTAAACTAGAAAAAAACCATCTAGGTCAATTTTGAAATATGATACTTAGACCTGAGCCAGGACTCTTGCTAATGCATTTATTAATAATTCTGGGTCCCTGGTTATTTGGGAACATTTGGGGCCTCAAATTTCCAGCTGGGTTGCTTCATATTGACTAGAAGTATGTCAGATTGTATAGTCTGTGGTTGGATGCAAACCTTTCACATGCATGTTTTCATTTGAACCCAGACAAGGATCACTCTTTTACAAAAACAAAATGGATGTGAATAGGTACTACGTATTTCTAATTACTCTGCTTAGTATTCTCTGTAAGCAACTGACATGTCACATTGATTTTTGCAGCTGTCTTTGCAACCTTCTCATATTCAGTATACCTGAATATATGCTACCTATTTCAGGTGCACTTCTGAATGAAACAAAAAAGCAGAAATAAAAAAAACACTGAATCTGGCAGCACAACCACAAAAAAAGTTTTGGTACTTTCCAGGATGGAGAAGGCATGGTTTAAATATGCCTGGGATACTGAGGTCAGAAATAACCTTTTCCTTACAGTAAAACTACACATATAAACGTCAAGTGCATATGACTTCTCCTAGGAGGGCAGATCAGAGTCGCTTTCCTCAGTACAATTTAGCCTGACAGCATTTGTCAGTTTGGTTTCCTAATGAACTCCTGTAGACGTGTGACACTTGCAGAATGTGGCATGTTATTCTGGATTGCAGACAGATGGACATGCACCTGCCAAGAGGCCACATCCTGCTCACTTCACTGAGGGAAGGTTTGCCTTGTGTCTTTGGCTCCTAACTTCATTTCCATTCTAAGAAACTGCTACAGTTCTCAGCAAACACTCACCATAGCTTGCTGGGTTTCAGACCATGACTCCATACATGTCAGGGAAAGCAAGGTGACCAGTATAATCATAGAATCATATGGAGTGAAGGGACCTCTGGAGATCATCTAGTCCAACCCCCCCCCCGCCAGAGAGGGACTTTCAAGCTCAGGAACTTGTCCAGGTGGGTTTTGAATGTTCCAAAGAAGGAGACTCCACCACCTCTCTGGGCAGAGGTGTGTTCTTCACTGTTCCCTGTTGGAGTTAGCAGAATAAGCAGAAGGAAGAGCAAGTTAGGGAATATGGAAATCTAGGATTTCCTTTCTTTGCTGGTGTGTCTGTGGGACAAAATCGTCAGAGGTGGACAGGAATAACATACCTCACTGAGGGCACCCAAACTCAAAGAGCTGCGTGGAAAGCCTGGTTCTCTACTTTGCTTAGATGCTACCTAGCATTAAAACTTTCTTTTGTTTGCATTGAGCTTATTTGCAGGTCTAGTCCTAAATCTAGTCCTAATTTTCTTTAGCATCAAAACTCTTACTTTTGTTGAAGACTCACGGCTATTACTCTAGTCAAGCATTGTTAAAGTTACAAATGGTTCCCTTGGATCATTTGTCACACAAGTCATCTGACATGGGGTATTTTTACTTTTTAAACCTTTTGAAGAAAAATTCAGTTAATCTTCTGGGCTCTGGTTCAGTAAAGGACACTCCTAATCTTTAACATATGCCTTGGAAGTGTCATTTGAACCAAGGGATCTGAAATATGGGTTTCCATTAAAGATTTTAATTAAATGTAGTCCTGCATAGGAGTGCATTCTGGATTTCGGCATTAATAAGCATGTCTGGAGACAAATAATGTCTATTTTTTAGCTTTGCATTAGCTCTACCTGCTGACAAAAGCAGTACTTACACATGAAGCAAAGCAGTGTTGATAAAGTACCAAAGATATGGCTGCACCTTGCTGTTTTCAGAGAGATTATTAGATTTACAGCCTTAGTTGTTCCAAGTCTTTAATGTTTGCTTGGAAGACCTGAGTCCTTCCAATACTGCATTCAAAGGAATTCAGTGTTTTGCAGGATAAGGTCCAGCTACACAATTTTGAAAAAATCTCTCTTTGATGCTTGGTGGCTGTTATATGAAGTTCATAGCACCGTTTTTTATTACTATTATTCATGCATGGAGCTCAGCCACTTCAAGCACATTCATATGTCTAAAGCTAAGATGAAAACAAATTTTCTGGGGTTTAAGACACGTTTCCAATTATTTCCTTTTCATATGTACTACTTTGAAGACCGAGCTTTAGAACACATTTTTGGGTTGTGTCCGCAAACGCACGTGATGAGGGCAGTGTTTGCTGTGTGCTACCTGTGGCAGTGAGTGCACGCACTGGAGAGCTGGAGGGGTCAAGTCACTAGCTAGTATCATCTTTCCCAAAGCAAGAGAAGATTCCCAAGTCCTTTAACAGCAGGCATTTGTCACACGATACCTCCAATGGTCTTCCAAGTGTCAGCTGTAACATAACACTCCTCTGCTAAGACAATAAATTGGCCTAAATTTAGCAGGGAAAAGACACCTGGCTCTGTACCAGGTCTGATAAGCAAGAAACACAAAAGGAAAAAAAAAAAAAAACCCAACCCTGAATGTCAGGAAACTTTTCACAGATTTTTTTTTTTTTCCCTACTTTGGACTTAATTTTGCCATTTCTCGTCAGGTGTGCTGATGGAAACTGATCGTAGGCCGCCCTGATAATTGCCCCAGATTCCAGAGCTGTCCATCCTTCAGCGAGGCCAGTAATGAAGACAGAGGAGAGAGAGGCCGGGATGTGCCTGCCCGCCTGGAATGCGGCTGGAGCTGAAAGCTGACACCAGCTCAGTGGAAAAGGGCTTGCGAGCAAAGGCTGTCTCCAAGACAACTGAGTATTTTCCCTGTGATGCATTTACACAGTGGGGTTAAAGTTCTGTGAAAGCAACAGCTGTTGTAAAAACATTGTATTAAATATGCTTAGAACTGTAAAACATGCGCTCCTCATGTTGCACTTTGCTTGAGAGAAATGTGGAAACCTGTGGTATGTCTGAGAGAGTTTCTGCTCTCTCAGAGTCTGTTTTATAAACGTCATGCTCCATTTTCAACTTTTTTCCTGCTGAGAGAGCTTCTTCTTCAGACCATTTTTCAAGTTAAAAGTTAATGACTAAAGCATGGCTGGGTCTATGCCTTACTTTTCCCCTTTTAAACTCCACTGTTTGCTGGGAAACTTGGCTTGCACTCTACGCATGTTCTTGTGTTTGGGCATAAGCAGCTCCAAACGAAGCCTGCTGGTCCTGGTACCACCCAGACATGTGGCCCAGCTCTCACTGCAGTTCAGGCTCACCAACACTAATATTTTCCATCCCTGGAGAACAAATCTCCTGCAATGCTCTCCTGTTACAGACTTTGCTAGCCTCTGGGGAGAAACTTTCCATGTAGATAAAATATTACCAGGTTCAAAAATTGGAGACTGGCACAGGCCAAGGGCTGCTTCAAAGCTGTTTTCTCACTCTTGATTTGCAATTTTTAGAGTCTTTTAAAACCATTACGCAGTCTTCAAGAAGCAAAGAGCTAGATGCTGCAAGAACCTCATCCTGTGTGACTCACCCAAGTGGGACCACAAGGACACACGGACCAACACAGCTACACAGATGCCTAGTGAGCCTCTTCAGGTACCTATATGATAGCTGTATTTTTGGTCCTTTCTATGCAAACTTTGTAAAAGTTGCAAATGCCTATAGCAAAGTATGTTTGCATCTTGTTTAAATTTATGCCACCTCTTCCTTGCTTGGGGTTTTGGTTTTGCTGGAGTGGGAATCTTTTTTCTACCAAAAATCTTTCCATGCTGGAACAGATAATTTTATATATTTTTAATAAAATGTTTGCTTTATTTAATAAAACGCGGCCTGTAGGATTACAATTCCTCTCTTTAAATCTCTACTACACTTCCTGAAAGTTATAGTTAGGAGACTGATATTCTATACCCTGGGTTTATTTATGATTTTCTGTTTCTCTGAATTGGGTCCTCCACCATGGATTGTGTCTTTTCACTAGAGATTTTGTCTTTTTTTTCTTACAAAAATGTAGGGCTCTTCCTCCCTTCCCAAAGGTGATCACAATAAGTAATACGTGAACATTTACTGAAGTTTCAAGCCCACTGGGCCTGACCCCGATTAGGCAACATGAACCTGCCCATCCCTAGCAGTAATGCTAACAAGAAATTACTCTTCCACCTAAATCAAGTTCCAGCATCTGGAGAGAGCTTGTCCTAATGGACTTGGCAAGGGTACCAAAAAAACTTCTCCATCCTTCACCCAGCAGCTGCCGTCATCATAACAGTCTGACTCCCACTGGGGTGGCTAAACATTTCTGCAAAGCTGTTTTGAGTGTGTTTCAGGAATCCCCAGAAAGAGGGTTTGAGAGGAGGGTGTTGTTTGCACATGTGAACTCACAAGTACACCGAAGAGGGGAGCAGAAAAATATTGCAAACCCCATTCTTCCCCACCCCTTAAAACATATTCAACCAATTAAAATAATCAGTGTGAAGATTAATTTTGACCATATGAATGTATGTGTGGGAAAAACCTGATGATTTAAAATACGTTGTGTTTTGGAAAAGATCATTCAGACACATGCCTGAACACATACATATGAGAGGGAGAAATCACAATATCTGGGCTTGATTTACTTCCATGCTCTTGAAGGTACAAACTTCACATATATTCTACATCTGTTGGAACCTGGCAGAACAGGAGTTGTGGGCTTTTTACTGCTGCTGGAGTCCACGTGTATAGGATTATGCTCCGCTCCTGCTTCATGTTAGAGTCTGTATCTTCATGTGTAGTCAAATGTTTGCCCGAAAACACAAGACACATTCATCTCCAGTGAGAAGAGCATGCCTAAGCTACATCAGCAGTTTTGAGAATCTCAGCCTAGACCATTTTAATGCATTAGAAGTGAAAAGGCTGTCTCATTTGAGACAGAGTCAACCTCCTGATTCCTGTTGAAGCTTTGGATGTTCAACAATCCTCAGATGTGGCTTCTGTATGGTGAGAAAACCCAGGCACTTAAGAAAATTCTCTCAGTTTCGGGAGCCAAATCTTTCAAAATGCTTTTTCAAGAATCTAGCTAGAGGAAGAAATGGACAGAATGCCTGTTCAATACTAGGTAGGGTCTGGAAGCTTTTTTTTTTGAAGCAGAACAAATGACAGCAATCTGCACACTTTGATTTGTGGCTATTCCAAATTTTGCATACATTTTTCCACCCATCACTCCTCAATTCCTCTGTCCCCACAAAACATACAGCAATCAGAGAAATATCTTCAAGTTCAATAACCAGAAAGCACCTCAGTGCCTTCTTTACCAGAGGGCTCTAACTAGCAAGAGTCATTTTATTTAGCTAAAATCCTTCCAAACCATCATTTTTTTTCAACTATGGTTTTTAATATTTTCTCACAACCCCAGAGGTTAAGGGACAGATCTTCAAACAGAGCCTGTGGTTGGCAGTATCTCAATTTGCGAGACAGAAGAGGAAGGGATTCTGTCTCTGTTGGGGGGGAAGGCAAAAAGTGGAAAGCACTTAAAATTAAGGGGTATTTTGAAAATAATCTCTGTGCCTAGTCCTCTCCTTTCTGGGCTGTGCTGCTAGTAACATCATCACAGAATTGTTCTTCAGGTGAGGGGTGTGATTTTGTTGGCTTTCACTCTGCTGCCTGTGGAAGTCACCGGAAGATTCACCACTGACTGACAACAGCAATGAGAGTAGCTTAAAACTTCATATTATGTGGGTTCAGGAAAGTAAGAGACATCTTTTTAGAAAAATATAAGTTTATAGATACAGAGACAATATATGCATTAAATCAAAGAAATGTTTTTAAACAAGTTTATCTATAAAAATTAAGTAGCTCATTCCCCACAAAGCCAAAGCCTTAATTCCACGATGAACCCATTATCCTGCTCCCAGCCAGTACACAATTCTTGGTTTTATACCAGAAAAAGGACATTGTACTTTTCTTAAGCCTCAACCTATATGAAATCCTATTGTTACGGCATTCACCGCAACAATAGCTCTTTGGAGCGCTCAAAATGCCTGGCTGTCAATTAGGTTACTATAAGGAAGGAACAGGACATTGTTTACATCACAATGCAGCATCAATGAAGGTATATACATTAGTCAGATGAATGCATTCTACTGTGTTTCAGTAAGCCCGGTGCAATCAATGCCCATACAATGAATATCAAGCAGATCTCCAGTAACAGACCACTCAGGTATCAGTTGCACCATAACGAGGTGCCCAGCATAACTCCATACGTGGTGTGCTCCTCAGATTGGCAAGGGTTTGAAGCACTTTGCTTCACGGGAAGGTTATGGACAGGAGGAGGGGTTCAAAGATACCTAACAGCCTGGCACTGACCCATTGAAAATAAGGAAGCAGTTTCATACACCCTCACCATTTGCCTTTGTTATTAGGAAATAAATCAGCCTTTGTTTTTTCTGGACAAAGTGAAGGAATGTCATTATGACTTATAAATTGTGCAGTTACAAAACAATCAGGAAATCTTCCCATTTAAATCTGAATAACTTTAATTGTTTGGAATTTAAACTTTAGTCTATTGAGTGAAACAAATGCTTAAATAGAGCCCTTCATTGAAATTCTGACTTAGAGCTAAAACCCCATCTTTGAGGCTAGTTAAAGACTGAGCAAATCTTACATCATTTAATACCTTTTGACTGAAGATGAGCCAAAACCCAGAGATGAAAAAATGGCAAATGAGTGTGGCTAATAGTGCATTATTTATGCTTTGCAAATGGAGTGTTATCTCCATTTCATATCACTATACAGTTCCCTCAAGACTGTCTGGAATCTCAGTCTTGAACATACTGGTAACTTAGTACAGTAAGTCAAAATTACTGAAGTCAGTAATTTTGCAGAGTTCTTTGCTTGCTCAGGGAAGGGCTCTAAACATTTCTATGCAGTACTTGCTACCAAGTTATCAAGGGTTATCTAGAGAAATGGTCATGTCATTGAGATAAACCTCTCTGAATTGATGACAGAAAGCTCAAGAAAGCCTAGCGGAAGAAATGGTAGCATTTTTGAGAAATGGATAGAAGTATTGTTCTTACTTAGCATATAACTAAAAATAAACACTTCACTTAAAAAATTGCCCTTTTGTCACTAGGCAGATGAACTGGCATCCCAGATCTGGCAACTGGAGCTGCAGGCTTAGAAATGACCTGTGAATAAACTCAGCACTCTGATAGCTATGATTTTATTAGTGCTTTCGTGGTGTAAGGGCCTCACCACTTGTAGAATTTCCTTTTTCCAGCCTTTATCTCCAGCTAAGCTCCACCTCTCCTGGATTTTCACACTGTCCCTTCTCAGAGATGACCTCGCTTCCACCTCTGACCTCTTTCAGAGTTTTCACCCTTGCTTTAACAATTGATTTATGACGTGCCTGTGAAAGGGTCAAGCCTACTTTTATGGTTTGCTTAAAATATTTCTTTTTTGGGTTGATACAGAAGTGGTGCTTAATAAGTGCTAAGTAAATAAACTAAGGATTGGAGACAGCTTCCCTTTTCTGCTAACTACTAGACGTCTCTAAAACTCTTTGTAACAAGTGTTTACCAAGTCTTCAAACAAATTAACTGATAACTATAATCATTTTGTGCCTAATGAAATGTGTCAAGGGTTTAGGATTTCCAAAAAGAGTAATTTCAAATTAAGTTGTCTCACAGTTCAATGAAAAGGCAACAGCTAAAGATAATTCAAGGACTTGTATATGTAATGGACAGGAAGTCTATTTTTCTTTTGGTTTGACAGATCGATCTTCCACAGGAGAAAAAAAAAAAAAAGGAAAAGAAAAAGGCAAGTAGGCTACTAAGCATAAACTTTCATTGCCTCCAGCCTCCCTTAGCCAAAACACCTCTTTTTAGGTGAAGTGAGGACTGCAGGATCAATCAATCACCTCAAAGACAGATTTTGTTTTTCTGTTTCAATTGTGCATTATTCTTTACATGCACCATAATTTATAATGCAAATTCACTTGTATTTTTTAATACAATCTTCATCAGTCACTGTATCTAAAAATCATAAGTGCATATATTTAAATTTAAAAAAATCAATTGGATATTAGTGCTGGTATTTATGAAGCTCTGAGTAAATGCAGACTAGATGACAATACTTATCCTTCTTGCCACAGATCACATCACACATGAAAGAGTTTGGAAATATCAAGAGTGTTTTGGGGCTTTGTGTTTCAAGTTGAACTGCAGACTAACATTTTCTCTATAAACTTTGTCACATGTGTCTCTCCCCAAGTTAAATGGTACCAGATGATATTTTTACAGATGCCACAAGAGACATTTTCTTGGTTTCTAAAATGTACTGACTTTTTTTCCTGGCCATTAAAAACTTGATTTACTATCCTGACAATTTTAATAGGGGAAGAGACAGAGGTGAGTTGCTAAATTTTTCTCATTTCCACATTTCCTTGAAATGCTACTAAAGTGGAAAACCTGCCAAGATAACACCTAGCATTCTATTTGGCTTGAACATAAACCTATGGAGAGGCCAATCATGTGTCCTCATCATTAAAAAATAAATAAATATAGTGCTTGTATGGTTTCAAAGCATAGCCACGGGCCAGGAGCTGGAACAAGGAGATACCAGGTGAATGGGAATGTTTGCAAGGTCTCACTCAGAATTTTTGGCAGCATCCTCAGTGACGTGGGAGCACCAGTGTCATGCCTGCCCCCTTGCCAGAGCCAGAAGGGAAGGGGACGCAGTTTTATTCCCATCCACCCCATTTAGGAAGAGCACAGAAGGATCAGATGGAGCAGAACAGAGGGTTCGAAAGGATCATCTCCCAAACACAAGGACTGCTGTTAGGACTGGACACTGTCTGCCTTGTCATCATCTACCTGTGTAATCACCAGGGACAACGAGGGCCATTCATTAAAGGCCCCACTCTGGGCTCCTTTGGCATGCTTAACACTTCCGCTGACTACAAGGGACTTTGGAGTGTTCAAAGGATAAATGACTGAACACTATTTATAGTTTTGCTGCTGTTGGGAGAGCGGCTGAAGTCCCAAATTCCTTTCTCAGTCCATGATCAGTCCTTGATCTGAATGAATAGTAGATAAATAATAATCATGAAAAAAATGACCAAATGAAAGCACTGCCTTTGTTTCTGTCCCATATATGGAGCAGTGTAACTTGTTACATGCTGGAGTTTGGAAAGCAACTTTTTTACGTTGAAAGTTTTCTGCTCATTGTAGTCCTTTTGCATTAATTCCCCCTCTAAATTAATTTAGAGGAAGGAAATTATATTTTCTTCTCTTGCTCAGATCATTTCAGCCAGTAGATCAGTGAGCTGATAGGGCAGCAAGTAAAAGAGTTGGGGAAAAAAAAATTACCAAAAAAAAAAAAAGGCTGAAAATACTTACAAATCTTGACTACAGTTGACAAAAACCAGAAGTGGCCTGTGAACTATCCAATAGCTGAAAAGCTGGTATAGATCAGTGTCATTGCATTGAAGACAATGGTGGTTTGTCAGCTGAGAGGCTGGCCAAGTGGACAGAAAGAAAATGGCCTTTTCCTGGCAAAGAGTTTAACCAGCTCACTTACTCTTTTCTGAAAACTACTTTCCCCCGCCTTCAGTGGAAAGCTTTGACTTGGGAATATTTGAGTGTTGGTGAATAATCACTATAAATACATTTCTGTGCAACTATGTCAATAGTGTACTCAAAGTATTAAAGGCTAAGTGCACAGGTTTAATTTTGTCATTGCCCCTCTTTCTATGCTACAACTGCTTTTCAACAGCACTTTTAGACAGATAAATTAAAAATCAATATCCTGAAACTCTGGGATAAGGGCTTGTTGAAAGATTTTCCCCTCCATGCCTAGCAGGAGCAGTGACTGAAGTTTCGTCATCCTTTTGAACTGGGGTTTCAAACTTCCCTCATTTCAACGAAACTGAAAAAGCTCTCCTTTCTATGGAAAGCAGTCCGAATCTGGTGCTTAGCATGAGGAGCAGTGTGGGACACCAACGGCAGCCACCTAGCTTCTGCATCCCAGGGACTTATGCTTGTTTAAAAGCTGACTTGGTAAAATCTGGTAGATATCCTGTTCTGGAGAATTAGGAACCAATGAAAGCAAAGGATTATAATAAAACCAAAATAGCAATCACAGATATTACCGCTGTCATGTGTGTGCATTAATTGCACCAATAATGACATATAGTAACTCTCTGTTGTGCTTGTTTGTAAGGAGCGGTTTGTGTAATCTACAGATCCTATGGAGTAAAGAGAAAAACAAAGGCTTAGAACATGAGCAGACCTGGTCTGTAAGGTCCAACAGGGTCAGAGTAGTGCCCTGTGACCACCTCACCACAACCTATCAGGCAGAGGCCACCAGCCCTCCAGTACTGCAGGTGGTGGCCACTTCCATATCTGCCTTGAATAGTCAGCCAAATTAGCTCAAAGTACTTCCACCAGTAGTTTAAGGTTACCTATCCCATTTTGCATGAAGGGGAGGAAGGAACAGTCACTACTTACCTTTCACAGGTAGAAACATTCTCAAAGTGCTCACTAGCCAGGACATGACATTGATCATGAAGAGCACCGAAAATCTGCAAAACTACAGCTTTGTGTCTTGATCAAAGGAAGCATTCTACTGCAACTCTTCCACCCTGATTACCTGAAGGCAGTGTGGAGACACATGTTAACTTCTGTTCCTCTGTCTACCTTCAGAAGAAATGGTCTCTGTCCTCCAAAAAGCACTGGAGGACTTGTTCCTGACAGGGGAGGGATCTCATGTTTTACAGAAACACTGGAGCAAAGGAGTTACAAACAGGAGCAAGAACAAGACCTTGTCTCTCCTCCCATCATCTCATCTCTTGTCATGCCAACAGGGCTTGGGGCTTACCTGTCCCACTGCTGCAGAAACAGCTCCAGTCCCCATGGATCTTGTTTCCTCCTTGGGCTTCACTCAGGTAACATGGGATTTAACACAGACACTGAGCACAGAGGCAGCATCAATCCCATGACAAGCAAGTGATGTCCTGAGGGGGCTCTGGAAAAGGCAAAGATGACATGGACCTCCAGAGCAAGGTTCTACTATGCTGCTGGTGATGTACCCCTGGATATGATTGATTCTGGAAACATTATATTGCATACAAAAAATATCTGCACAGAAATAGCCATTTTCTTCATAACTTTCTGTGGAAAAAACACTTCCCCAATACTTTGCTCCTTCCCCCATATAGATATTGGTTTCAGCTAAAACAAGTAGTTTTATTTTCTAGCACCTTTTTTTTTTCAAAAGTAAGACCTAGGGAATTCCCCATCAAAATCATCTACTGTTTTAAAGCACAATATGGATCTGGATGCAGCATTGAAGGCCGGTGGCAGAAGCCTGTAGTAGATCTTGGGAATAAAACTCCCCACAATCTGGACTAATAAAAATATAGGAAAAAGTTTTATAAGTAAGAGGAAAGCCCACACAACCTTTTCCTCCTTTTCTGCCTCCTGTTGGTTTTCCCACAGGAGGACAGAAAACCCTGAGAGCAAAATTTGTCCCATTACTAGGACTGAATGAGGACTACTGTTCTGGGGCCATAATCTTATTATTATAGGGCCAAATCCTGACACCGCAGATGCTCAATGAATTCATGTTTATTTTAGTGGTGGGTATAAGTCAGGTCACGAATTGACACATAATGTAAAGCTAAACAGTGATCTTGGCTCCTGTCCTAAATCTTCCTGCAGTTTTGCATAGCTTTGCTATCATGATAAATGTCTGATCTTTGTGGAGGAAAGAATTAATTTTCTAATAAGATGTTGAGAATGAATTATCAGTTCAGATATCTCTGCAACCAGTTCCTACTTGAATACCATTTCACTAAAACATAAGGATGTGTTGTGTCATGACAGTCCTGTTGAAATGAATTTTTAAAGGGGAAGAAAAAATTATTTTTTTTAAGTTTGGGGAGGGTAATGTGAATTTCCCCTTAAAACATTCCTATCATGCTGCTTCATATTCATTAATTAGTCTGAGGTTTCCCTCGTGTTTAGTTTACAAAGCCACTTAAACCCACGTACCCATTTAACATATTTATGACCCCAGTTTTCTTTCTTTTCTCTGAGACTGTACCGTAATTGTTCTCTGGACTCAGGCACTGCAGAGTGCCTTCACTGATGAAAAGAGACAACATAAAGAAGGAAATGAATGTGTGAGGGATGAATACCTTCCACAAAACAACTGGGTGCAATTTGGCCCATGGCCCCGGGGGTCACTTTAATAGAGTGGAGCCTCAGTCTCTATTGAGTGTATGGGAGACTATTAACTCTTAACAACTCAGTCTCAGGTTATTTATTTATTGCTTAAATGATTTGTTATTGCTACTTGAATTTAATATACCCTCTGGGAACTGAGATGGAAGCATCATGTTACAGAAAAACTACAAGTTATTTTAAAACTGTAATTGAGTTTTTATGAGCACCATAAAATCTTTCTGAACAAATAACTTACCATTAGTCAGAAACTTCAGCAGGAAATCTGTAAAATTAAGGATTTATTAGAACAGTACTGTATTTGTGTGTTTCTTGGGTAAAGAGAGGGTTAAATATTTGATGCTTCGAGTATTTATTTTATTATTCGAATGCAATAATACTTAAGTAGCACCTGATGTTTTCAAAAGGCCATATAGATACAATATTAACAAAATAAATCATTCCTTTCAGCCTGGGAATACCTTATGTTCAGGGATCTAGACTGGTGCACACCTGTTCAGTGCAAACATTTTTTCAAACAACTGCAAGGTATTTGGGAGGAACAATGGCAAATCTCCACATCTGTTCTGCTAAGTGAACTAGTGCTCTGGGTACATTTGTGCAGGTACTGATCTTCTCCATCCTTGCCTATGTGCTGCTCTGCCCTCTGAAAAGTTGTACCGGTACATTTTAGGAGACAGGGGGCAAAGGAAAGGAAGGAGAATTGAATGTGCCATAAAAAGCGCAGGCAAAACAAAATGCTCTGAAAAGTAAAGGGAAAATGGAAGTGACGCAGAAAGAGGGTTAAAAAGCAGGTTTTAAAACAGAAAGAATAAATATAGTCTTTAGTATTGCTATAAGCATGATGTCTGCTCCCAGTTGTTTCTAGTAGTACACACAAAAGTGTACTGGAAACACTGAGAACCTCAGAACCAAAAGATCTCATATTTTAACATCCTGCTGCTTGAAATCCTGCCCATGCCCTTATATAAAGAACTAATCTCCGTTAGTTTTTCTCTTTTTGAAATTGAATTATCAGATTATGTGATTGACACACATAATCCCATAAAATATTGATATCATACTTTTTTCCATCCTTATTAAAAAGCAGATAATCAGCGTTTCTGATTGTTTTAACAAACTGTTTAGATATCCAATACCTGTAGAAAATCTAAACAAATTATGTATACTAATTCTCTTTGGTCCTTTGGATTCTACAAGTTTAGAGAAGCATGATTCACCCCTGGTTTTTGACATGCTCAATTCTTCTTAGTCTCAAAGGATAAGTAAGGAGTAGTACATGATTAGAAAAAGAAGACTTGCTTGCATGATTGCTAGCTATGTCATCTTAAGTCTACTTTCTTACATCTGCGGTGACTAAAGTACAGTAGTTAAAACTGCTTTGTACTCTGAATGAAATTCAGACATTTATGGAGTTATCTTTTGAACTTTTTCATGACATTGAGAGTTACCAATATTCTAATTTTAGCCTTTTTGCATTTATGCACTGACAAATAAGACAAATAGGGTGGCATTCACTTATTTTCTGTTATTCTGAAGATGGTGGCCCAGTTCTTCAATAGTCTTAAATGTTCCTTGCTTCTGATATCACTCTCACTGCTGCTCACTCCTGCAAGCATATCTTGGCATCATCTCAGCTGATTTCTCCTAGTCAATGGAGAAAGTCTGACATTTCCTGAGAGCATTGTGTATCACTCATTATAGGTATGTTCCTGGCAGTGGAATGAACCATCTTCCAGATATGGCTGTACCTTTCTATTGACTAGAAAGGCTCATGTATCACTTAGACTAAATGTCTAAGACATTTATGGTTGGTGAGATTAATTTCACCTCAGGTATCTGAAGAGATGTACACAGAACATGAGAAACATGCCATTAATGACACCTATTCGATAGGCATCAAGACTCATAGTCTAAGACAGCCAAAGACAGAGCAAGGTTCTCATGCCTTCCCATCAGCTGGCCTGTGGGTAGTTCTTTCTCCTCACACAATGTCTTCTTACATTTTCCAGCTCCTCCTGTAAATGCCGCAGCATCCTCTATGTAACTTGCTTATTCTCTGCACACAACCCTATGTACCCTATATAATGTGCTCTGAAAAACAGCAACTTCATGTGAAATAATGGCCTGGGGTCATTTAACTACTTTTTATCAGAAGGCAGGATGGTTGCTGCAGGGCAGAGAACTGCAATAAAACAAGGCAAAGCAGGAAGAAAATGAAATTTCATACAAAGGAGGAAGTCTTTATTATAATGAATGGATATTTAACCAGCACAGGTCTAAACAACCTGAAGGCTTGGACCTAATGCAGTTTTACTTCCAAGTATGTGAATATTTTTCTTCATAGAGCTGTAATCTGGCTTCACTAACCCTCCAAAGAAGTCTGGGCCCAGAAAATGAAGGAGTCCAATAGAGTACAATACTTGACAGGAAATTTAGTTTCCTTAGGCTTAATATACCAACTGGAATTTAGGACAGAATTTCTATCCAGAAATGAAGGTGAAAGGTTCACAGACAGGAAAATCAACCTGTAATCATAAAAAAACCCTGATTTTGCCTCCTTTGAGAGTCTTCTTAAGACCCTAAGCCTTCACTAAGATTGCAGCCTGTGTGAAGAAGTAGAATTCACTAAGCACCTTTTGGGTCCAAAAATACTCCCAAGAAGCCACTTCTGATTAGTACTTTCAAAACACCAATGAGTTTTGAAGCCTTCTCGGGATAATCTGAGCTGCAGAAGGCTGTTTAATCTCTTAAAAATTTCCCCTATACCTGGAATCTCCTCTCTCCTGCCATCATAATCTCAGATCTTGCCCCAGCTGAATCAAGAGGCCTCTTAAAAAAAACATGTTTTCCTACATGTCAGAAACCTACTGGAGGGGATGGTGTTTTTACCATTAAACACCAGGGTAATTTTTCAGGCAGCCTCCACAATTTCTTTCTGCAACCCAGGAGAATACCTAGACTGCTACATCTCTTTTAAACCTTGTTGTATACTGTGTCTGACTGAAGCTTATTAATGACAAATGTCTTGATTTTTTTTTTACATTTATTATGTTTATTTTCAAACAGACTAGAGTATCTTTAATTAGCCTCTGCTTGCAGAAAATGAGCCAATAACAAGCCTTGACTAGTTAATTATAATTTTAAAAAAATATCCAGTATAGTGCATTAAATATACTGGCCTTATATGTAGCGAATTTTCAGGTGAGAAGAAACACCACTTAAGCTGTATGACAGTGTTCCTTTCAAGTTATTTTTTTCAAGCAATACCCTGCTTAAGTTGCCACACCCCACTCAGACTCAGATTCACGAATATCTATTCCTCTGTGATGTAAATTTTTTTTTTGTTCTATGGGATAAAAATATTTGACCATTATGATATAGCAAGTGGCTGCTCCATGATCACAGTGATTCCTCAGCATGTGTACCCGTAATTCTTACAAATTTTTCAATTATGACCTTTCTTTTGTAGCAGAACTTATTCACTGTGCTGTGAGAGCTACTTTGGAAATTTCTTAGCACTTTAAAGTTAGGATTTGACTAAACCTCTTGCCTACATAAAACTTCTGGACTGGTCCACTTCTTTCAGAGCCTGTGCTCGGCATTGACAGTGTTAGCAGTGTATGGCCTATGATGACAACAGCTAAAATACCACAATGGCTTTATGTACCCAGGTGACACTAACTTTTAGTACTTTACTTGCCTTTCCAGGATTTACCAGTTTTCAATCCTGTAAAGAATTATAGAATAGTTTGGTTTGTAAGGGACCTTTGAAGGTCACGTACTCCGACCTCCTTGCAATGGGCAGGGACATCTTCAACTACATCAGGTTGCTCAGAGACCCATCCAACCTGACCTTGAGTGTGTCCAGGGATGGGACATCTGCCACCTCTCTGGGCAACCAGTTCCAGGATTTCACCATCCTCATTGTAAAAAAATGTCTTTCTTATACATAGTCAGAATCTGCCGACTTGATATAAAGCCATTTTAAATAATGTTGCTTTATATTGCTTAGTTTAAAGCCATTATCCCTTGTGCTGTCATAACAGTCTCTACTAAAAAGTTTGTCCCCATCTTTCCTGTAGGCCTTCTTTAAGTACTGAAAGACCAGAATAAGGTAGCCCACATGTATTCCAAATTAAGTAGTCCATATGTATTCGCAATGTAATGGCTTTCATTTTCTGCATCTTTAGGGTAAAAAAGCTACCCCAAATTAAAGGAATCCAGCTGGTTTTACCACAATTGTACTATTGAAGAATTAATATAAGTGTTAGGCCTTAATTTTAGCTAGACACTTAACTTACATGTATCCTATTTTTAAAGTATTAGTAGTCCTTGTGAAAAAAAAGAGAATACCATAAGCCAAAATGATGAAGGCAGTGTCCTGCACTCTGCAATGTGGCCCACTGTGGCATTAGCAAGCCCTGCCACTTGAAAAGCCAGTAAAGTTGTCCCCTCAACACCTCAGTGCCTTGTTGCCAGCAGTACAGGTTACCAGTGCAAACTGACAGCTCAGAATGGGGTGGATAACCAATTAAAGACATCAGAAGACACGCAGTAGAGCCTGGTGCCATGTTCCAAAAATGCAGCTGTAATTAACTGTATACCCTCATTCACTTTCTACCTAATAGACTCTGGATCTCCAAAACACTGAAAAACTGAAAACTTTTCACCACCTGGCTAGGTACAAGTCAGTGCAATATTGCCTGCAGACATACATTTCTCTCAGTTCTGGTGGGCAGGAAAACAGAGCCTTAGCTGAATTTAATGGGTGTTAATGAACAGTGATCTGCATTTATTGTGTAGATCTTACTTTTGTTGCCGTGACATACATCTATATCTTGCAGAAATACAAGTTCAAGGACTGTAATGGTCCAGAATTACATTACATATGTCTACACTCAGATTAAAAGAGTAATGTCACTGCTGGTCTGACTGCAAGACTAGGCTGTGTTGAAGAGGCTGAAAGCATCTTGTCTCCTCCAGTTTTCAGCATTTGGGAGGCCACTAGCAAGTGTTAGTTTGTTTAAATGCATCCCTATAGAGGCCTGAAGTAGCCTGAGGTTTTTAAAAAATACAAATACCACAAACGATGCAGGGATCAAAAGACCCAATAATTCAATTCATTTTCTACGGGCCTCATATGAAGAATGTTGTTGTGATGTTATTAAGCTCTGTGTGCATGAGAATTACAAACATCAAACTAAAAGGTCTAGAGGGGTGTAAAAATTGAACATTCTGCAGAAAAATAGAATCACAGAATCATAGAATGGTTAGAGTTGGAAGAGACCTTAAAGATCATCGAGTTCCAACCCCCCTGCCATGGGCAGGAACACCTCCCACTAGAGCAGGTTGCTCAAAGCCCCATCCAGCCTGCCCTTGGACACCTCCAGGAATGGGGCATCCACGACTTCCCTGAGCAACCTGTTCCAGTGCCTCACCACCCTCACAGTAATGAATTTATTTCTGGTATCTAATCTAAATCTCCCCTCTTCCAATTTAAAACCATTGACCCTTGTCCTGTCACTACACTCCCTGACAAAGGGTCCCTCTCCAGCTCTCCTGTAGGCTCTTTTCAGTTATTGGAAAGCTGCTATAAGGTCTTCCTAGAGACTTCTCTTCTCCAGGCTGAACAACCCCAGCTCTCTCAGTCTGTCTTCATAAGAGAGATGCTCCATCACTCAAATGATAGGTATAATTTTTTCTATTGATGGGAAAATACAGATTTTTCTCAGCACCATTAAGCTTACTTCCCTGAGATAGACTTACCAAAATGTTTTATAGTAAGTAAACTATACTTACTCACTTTTTTTTCCTTCTCCTAGAATTGACATTTCTGCCATTATAATGTCTCACAGTGGGCCACAGTTGGGCGAGTAAGAGTCTAAACTGATTTTAACAAAATACGTAAGTTTAGAAATGTGACTATCAAGTGTCACTATTCTGAGTCTAACAAGTTCACAAAAAACAGCTCCAAAATAATAGACCATCTACAAAATGGAGATGTGACACCAGTTTCTATTTGGTATGTAGTACAGCTGCCTCACAGAAACTGCACCAGTAGCAGTGGACATTTTGAAAACTTAAAAGAATCCCCCACTTGAACCAGTAGAAATCATCACCAGTGGCATATCAGAGCCACTGGAGAGCACGCCCATGTATACATAAGGAGACAGATAAGGCAAACAAACAAACCTGCCTTATATAGAGTTCTGGAGAGTACCCTACCTTGGAAAAATATGGGCACACACACTGGGGTATGTATAGGTGATACGGATACCCATGCACAGTCCTTTAGAGCTGTGTCCAGAGAACAGCTGGATATGTAAAAGCCATCGCACACTGTAGCTCTGGCTGATATCAACACCAGAGAAACAGGCAAAACTTCTAAACCCTAAGAAGTATGGATAAAAGAAGCAATTTTTTGCTTTGAGTAGTCACTTCTGGTATTTATCATAAGTAACAATTCAAAAGATTGTCAGAAGTCGGACTTCTAACAAAAGTAAAGTGAATGGCACTTAAGTGCATTAGGGGATTCATGAGTCCAGTCTTCTAAGGCAGGCAGTTGCTTAATTAATTCAGATGTTCAGGTTCCATATACAAGTTTCACTCTGATCTCAGATCTTATTTCCATCTATTAGTTTATTTCCATCACTGCCTGTGAGTTCATGAAGTTTTTGCTTTGGTTTAAGTTACTCCATAATTAGTTCACCAAAGGAACAAAAAGAATGTTGCTGCTGCTAGATATGGAAAGTTTTCAGGATGTGAAAAAAAATATTACATTGCTTTGAATCCTCATATTGCTGGGTCACTTATTATCTTTGCATTAAAAACATGCCAAATAAGAAATGCTGCTGGCCAAGGAAAGCAAGTGCTTGAGAGTGGAGTCCAGACAAACAGCTGGAGTAAATCACATATTATACTAATGGCAGACAATGGAAGGATGCTGATTTACATCCTCTGCAAATCCAAAACCCAGGCATTCCTCTTGTAAATCACATCATTTTTTCTGGGAACATAGTAAGGAAGTGTTTTATCTACACTTTCTTATAAAACACAGGGGGTTTTTTATGTTTTCAAAATTGTTTAGTTTGTATTAGTATGAGTTTACAGCTCTTTGTTCCCGGGACCGTGTGAAGAATGGAAGCAGGGGGACTCACTGCTATTATACTTTTAGCTGGTGAATCATAGAGGATGTCTCACATTTCATTAGTGTTTGAGTCCTTAACTCCTCATATTTCTCAGGTTCTTTTCCCCTTTGCACAATGTATGTGGGGGACAAGAATGTGTAAGTGACACAGCTAGCCCATTCAGACTTTCACTGAATTGGTGTAATTGGATTTTGCACCTCAATTTGCAAGATACAGTTCCTCTGAAAACCAGCCCATTTTGGTGGGCATAAAAATAAAATGAAATAAAAATAATAATAAAGACAGGGCAGGCATTCATAAGGTACCAGGTCTCCACAGTCTTCAGCTGAGAGACCCCAGATTTCAATGTACCCTGAAAAGGGTGATTAATTTAAAGTGAGTGGAGTCTGTTTCTTTAAGACAAGCTCATAAATCGTGAAAGATCACCACTTCTTTTCAAAAGGCTCTCCACGGTCTGAGTTTCCCTTCTGGGTCAGTAAAGGCATTGAAGTTTTAATGGCATGCCATGGCAGATTACACGATACAGCTGTCCCGGCACCGTGAAAATTAAGTTATGCCCCGTGTCAGCAAGGTTTTTTTCCCTTTTCTTTCCCTACCCTCCCCCCTTTACTCTCCCTCTTTCTTTCTCTCTCCCTGTCCCCTTCTTCATTCTCCTTTCTGCTGGGAAGTGCGCATCCGAGGAGGAGGTGGGAGCCCGGCGGGAGCTGCTGCCATGGCTGCTGTTGAGCCCCAGCTATTGAGACTGAGTAAATGGAGCTGATGGGTGAAGAAGAGCCGTCAAAATGGAGGCTTTTGTTCCTCCTCCTCTCGCCAGGACCCGGTGGCAGCAGGAGCCCTCCCTACTTGCTCCTACATGCAAGCACCTACTCTGCCTTCCCGGTGCTGCCGGACAGGCTACATCCCTCTCCCCCGCACCCCAGTGGGTCCGCGTTGCCCACCCCTCTGCTCACGCACCATCCAGCCCCCTTTGGCCACCAAGTTGACAGAGATGCCTTTTTCCCACAGGTCAGGGCCTATGCATGGGCCCACACGCGCGTGCGCAAGCACACCCTTGCACAAACGCAGCTTCTTGTGTAAAAAGCAATAGCTATACAAGCTGGCACGCACACCCCCGCTCTCCCCACTCCCCCCCCCCCCCTCCCCCGCCTGGCTATTCTTCTAGCTCCCTATCTTCACTGGGTGAAGGAGAGAGCAAAGAACTTACTGCATCATGAGAAATTAATCACGTTAGGGTTTAGTCTGGCAGAGTGGGGATTGCGTGGACGGACGGAAGAGATGAGGAAGCAAAAGGGAAAGAATAATTTGCAAACCTATCTACAGATATTCTGGGCCAATCATTTCCTATCTCCTCTTCATTTTTATGACCTTAAAGACTTCGACTTCTGAGTGGTAATTTAAACATATTGATCTGAGGCTTGAAGGTCTCATTTCTTTAAGGGACCTCCTGGGAGATGCCCACAGACCACAGAGGGCCACCAATTGAAAATTATTGTTGTATGTAACATTTTTTATGCCTTAAGATACCATATTACTACAAGAGATAACCCCTGTGCCTCTTCAGTCAAGTGAGAGTTGTTTGGTAAAGCTTTGTTTTGGAAAATTGGTACGTTAATTAAGACTTTGAGTAGAAATATCCATTCTGATATGAAGCCAATATATTCACTAGTTTCTCTCTTCTACTATTAGCCTATCTTTAATGGATATTTAGATATACTTTACGTAAAATAATTTTGTTCACCTGAAGTGCTTACATTACACCATATGCAGTAACTTACCCAAAAGTTTCTGGCTTTAGACTTGCACACTTTGCAGTTAACTTTCTATTTGAACCCAGGACAATGATTTCAATTGTACCAAGGGATTGGGATTGTACCAAAAATTGGGATTATTTGTACCAAGGCTCACTAATGCAAGGATACTTTGATTAAGCTCTTTTTTTGTCCCACTGTTTCCATGTGTATGATAGTAGAGGATGAAGTCTGACTGCTTGCATATTCAGCCACCTCTAGTTTATGAGTGCTTGGTTAGGTATTAAAGTATTCTATGTTGGAGTTAATTTGACAATTTGACAATAGGACTTGGCAATTTTTCCTAGACTTCCTCAGTTACTCCTAGGTACAACCTGGTCACATACAGTGTATTGTTAAACATGCTAGAAGCAAGGATTTTTCAAATTATTGTAATAATAGTATAAACACTGCAGGATGAAATAATCTCTATGTTGTCTTGTATTCCCAAAACCACAGGCATGTAACTGAAGCACACAAAATATTTGAAACACACAATGACATTTGCTAGCACAGTGTGAGCCAAACTTCATCAGTCCACCAGAAAGTGTCTGGACTTGGGACAAAATGAAATGTTTGCAATTATTCTTGAAAGGTTTCTTTTCCCGCATGTGAACATGAGTTCATGAGAAGATGGGACTTTTAGCCAGAGAACTCATTGCAAACACTCAAAGGAAACATTGACTAAGAAGTTTTACTAGCCATGTGCCTTCTTATGTACTTTCCATTTGTGGATGGCAAAAATGATTTTAGAATTGAATCTGTATGATACCATTAGATGGGGACAGGGACAGAATCAGGGTTTTGCAATTAATCTCCTACAAGGGTGATAAGTGCATTAAATAAAAGCAGCTTTCACAGCAGTACAATAATTCTGCTTGGGTAGTAGCAGATACAGTGACATTTGGAACCAACTCATCCCATAGATTTACCAGTGCACTTGTTTTCGTGCATACCTCAGTTTCTTAATACACATCAAGTATGGGGGGAGAGCTGGTTGCTATTCCTATTTGTATTGTTGCTATTCACAACAAGTAAATCTTTCCCATGTTTTTTTGTGATAGGTTCAGGCCTTTATTGAGTGAGGAGAGCTGTGAGCTGCCCAAGAGCTGTTTTGTTGGCAGGGGGTTAAGGAGAATTGTCTGTCACATCAATTATCTGCTCTTGGGCTCTAAGAAAAAAGGTGCCTAGAGACTGGCCACTTCTCTTGCTTGTATGTCCACACACATGGACACCAAAACAGCTCATTGGAAGTTTCTCTCCCCCTCTCTCAGCGGTGCTGCAATCCATGTTAAATCAACTCATTTCTCCTTCTCAGTAAACTAGACAGGCCCCTGCTTTCAATACACCAGACCACACAAGGGAGAAGGGAGAAATATCTTTCCCTCAACCTTTTCTCTCCTTCGTCATTTAGAAGGCTGTGTTTTAACAACAAATGGTGATTTTAAAAAAAAAAAAAAAAAAAAAGATAAGCCTTCCCTCCTTCCCTTTTTGGAGCGACAGTTCTGAGCCTTGGTCAGGGGAGCCCATGAATTGGACTTGCAAAAGGCCCGGGAGGGGTCCCTATAAATCTTCCCCACACAGAGGAGGCTGGCTGGCTGCTTCTGGGCTGCTGCTCATTGTGACGAAAGCTTAACTGCTTTACTTTCATTCAGAAAAAAACCCCAAAAAATAGTCACAGGGGTTTATGGATATTACTTTATTTCTTTGTCATTTGCAAAAGCATTTGTGTCCTTATTTTCTTCCCTTAGAAAAGTAACTGACATAATTTTTTCTATTTTATTTATTGCCTAATTTTCTTTATGCCTCTGTCCTTATACTGCTATTTATGCAACAGAAACTATATTAAGTCACTCAACATTTTTGAGAATATAAACAGTCACTTTCTTTGGCTCCTTGGCTTTCCTAGAAAAAACAACACAACTGGTATCAGAATAATAAAAAATAAATTTAAAAGTGATTATGTATAAATCCTGTGTGCCTATGTGTATAAATACACACATGCATACACACAGGCACACAGATACAAAGACACAGGCACAGACACACTTGACACCTTGGAGAAATGCCAGCTGTAACTGGCACAAACTAAACATGGCTTTAGGTTTTCTCACTGATACTTTTGCTCATCACATTCAGCCTTTCTGCTCATGACTGATTTCTTGATCCCATTTCATGGGTCACAGAGCAACATACCAACCCATTTAATAGCAGAACATACATACTTTTTGGATATAGCTTGAGTGTGACGTCACCAAAATTACGATAATATAAAGTATTACTAAATATCACCAATGCATGTGATGTCTTATAATTGTTAAGAATAGATTATCCAGCTTTATTGCTGTAAGAGATAATTTTTATCTCCATAAATTACCCTACCATGTAATCTGAATCTGAGAGCATAACAGACAATTACTGATTCTGAAAATTGCAAACAGGATAAAGGAATTGTTAATTTCAGCTTTCATGCACAGCAAATTATCCATGGTCTTTCAACATTTATCTTCAGGAGAAAGTTGTCTGAAGACTGAATCCAAGGCTAAGCATTGTATTATGAAAGTGAAGCAAAGTTATTTTGAAATAGAAAGCTCACTCCATCCATTTGCAAATAATGCTACAGGAAGAGAGCAAATTGCATCACTTACTATTATTTACAATACTCTGAATTTCACCCAGTTCTCAAAATCACTTGACTGAGTAAGAAAAATTAGACCTGCAAAATAAGGATAGAGCTGACTGTGCTGTCAGCAAGAGGAAGGGAGAAAGTCGTTTCCCAGCTTTTAAACACTGGTTTGTTTGGAGTACTGTTTGTGAGCAAAGTGTGTAAAGATGGGCAGTTTGCTTGTGCCTGCATGTGTGTGCATGGGTGGGCGAGGGGAGTTTGAGAATTCCTAATCCTGCAGCTCTCAGGACCTGGAGAGCTATACCCCATCTGGGGTAACTGGATTAAAAATCTTTTCTCATTTCAAAGGTTTGATCTCAACAAGGGTTTGATGTGATGAAATCAAAGTGGCAGCTTGGATTTGAGAACTATTTGGATTTGAACTTCCTGAAGTCTAGATCTCAGGGAATGGCTGCTGTGGATATGAATGTGTGGTAACTGCACTAATGCCTGTATAAAGAAGAAAGTTATGCTTGAGGAAATATAAAAATATTCCATTTTAAAAATAATCCTCTTTACAGTGAGAATAGCCTTATGGTAAATAACTCTTCTCAACAAGTGGCTGTCATACTATCTGATTTTAACACAGCCCCTCAGTGACAATAATAGAAAAATTTATTTTAACATGGGTGAAGCTAAAATGATAATAGCTACAACAATTATGTATTATATAGTAATTACGACTATTAGTTTGTTGTCCGTGTTACTAACCAGTGTTCGAGGACCCCAAGGACTTGAGAGCAGTTCATCGACCTATCCCAGGCAAGGGCAGATCCCACATGATTTTGAGCAAATCACCTTCCCTCAGTCTCAGTCTTAATCTGCAAAGTGGAGATGATAATAGCATACCTATTTCACAAAGACTTTCTGAGGAAAGTGTGCCACAAAGCTTTGAGGTACTCTTAGTCTTTGTGATGAAGCCCTGCAACAACCTTATGCATTTTGAAGTTAAACACAAATGAAGTTCTTAGTAAAAGCAAATAATAATCTATGACTCCAGGTGTAATTTCACATGCAACTAAAGACACAAGCTAAGAGGGAAAAATCCTTAGATTCAGACTTCTAGCAGATATTTTCTGTTTAAATTAGACAAAAGCATCATATAGTATAAAGAACGGATTACAAGATCTCTCTCTGAGGCATGAAAGAAATTTTGTGTAGATTTATAATGAAAGCTGTAAAAACTTACCAAGTGTACCCTGACAAGCTCACCGTGCATAAGAATGAAAAATATCAACAGCTCTCCACTGATGACACATTGGGGTTGTCTACTGAAAGAGTGAAACTCAATTTTCCAAGCGACAGTCGTTTCTCAAAGACCAGTGCCAGCTTGTAGAACCATGCACTGCACATGTCAGACCAGGAGAAACTCCAGCACTTTCTGTTCTAACTGGAGACTCACTTTGAAACTCACTTGAACTTTGCGTGCTAAGATAAACTCACAGCCCATAACAATGTACATGAGTGTCTGTACATGTCTAAATATATACAAGAAGAGAATGAAAACAGGATCTCTTCTGAAAAATTCTCCATAAGATAAAGATGGAAAACTGCACACAAGGGATGTCACTCAGCCTGTATCTTTGGGAAAATGTCGAACAATTTAGTATTATTGAGATGCAGACTTGTGTTTTAAATATACCAACTATTAAATTTTACTTCCAAAGAAAAAGGAAGAACAGCATTCAAAAAGTAGTAGCGTACTATGTGCATCTGTAAACAGAATTCAGCATAACAGAACCTGTGCAAAGTAATATGCAAAAGAATGGAGAAATATCTGCTGTGGTGTTAATAAACTATTTAAGTTTCACAGTTCTGTCTTTCAGCTATTTTTTCCTTACGTAAAGACCTACTATGGCCAAGTCTTGAGTTTACCAGAGTGCCTCTGAATCATCTAGCCCCATCCTTTATACCTCATTGTACTCGTTTTGTCTGGGGTGGAGTTAAGTTTCCTCGTAGCAGCTTGTATGGTGACATGGTTTCAATTTGTGACCAAAACAGTGTTGACAACACAGGTTTTTGGCTATTGCTGAACAGTGCTTACAGTGTCAAGGCTTTCTCTGTTTCTCACTGTCCCTCAGTGAAGTAGGCTGACAGTGGACAAGAGATTGGGAGGAGACACAACTGGGAAAGTTGACCCCAACTGATTGGGGGTATATCCCATGCCACATGACACCATGCTCAGCAATAAAAATGAAAGAAAGAAGGAGAAAAAGGGTGGTGAACATGGTTATGACACTTGTCTTCCCAAGTAAACATTATGCATGACAAAGCCCTGGAGATGGCTGAACACATGCCTGCCAATGGGAAATAGGAAATTAATTCCTTATTTTGCTTGGCTTTTCCTATTAAACCATAAACTGTCCTTATCTCAAACCATGAGTTTTCTGACTTTTGCCATGTGATTCTCTTCCCAATCTCCTGCTGGGAAGTGAATCAGGGCTGTGTGGGGCTTGGTGCCTACCAGGGTTAACACTAGTCCAGATCAGCTACATCTTGTCTGATGTTCTTAAAAATTTTCAGTGAGGGGAAATCTAGTCCTGTGTAGATACATGTTCAACTCAATGTGACTAGCCGCAAGAAATAAAGATTCCCTTCTTCCTTGCAACAGCCTTTTATGTTGCTGAAAACTCTTACTACCTCTTCTCGCTATTTCCTTTTCCTTTCTTCTCTCCATTTTCACAAAGAGATTGGCTTGGTTTGGCTTCTAAGGTTTATTTATTCTTTATGAATTATGGTAAATAATGGCTAAAGGGTCTGTCTGAAATTGTCTTTGGCTAACAAAGTAAGCACTATAGGATTATAAATATCTAATTAATTTTACTGCTGTATCAGTCTGTATTCCCCTATTTTGGCTTTAGTTCTTACCCTTTTTTTTACTGATACACTAAATTAGCACTGTTTGTAAGTGATCTCTTTTAGGAACAATTTGTAGGTAAGGAAGCTATAGATCAAATTAAGCATTCTGGCATTCTTACCATCACATCTCAAAAGGCAAGCAGTGCCAGGACGCTGTACTGCCCAAAGTAGGAAAGATAGAATACAAGTTTTTGTATTCAAGTAGGATCATCACCATAGGAGTCCAAAAGGAAAGGGTAACAAGCAGTACTGGAGATCTCATGGGTATGTGCATTGTGAGAAGCCTAATGATGAAAACAGCACAAAAGTCTTTTAAAAAGGTAAGAGAACAAAATCAAATTTGTCCTTCATAAATAGTAGTGCTTAACATTTCTTTCTCTTCAAATCTATGTCATGCTCATTGAATGGAGTACAGTAAGGCTACCAAGGCAGTGGAAAGCCTGGGCTATAATGGTGGAAAATAATGTAAATGTGTATAAACTAGGGAATGTGCAGCGCAATCCTTTCCCTGGTAAATCTTCCCAGTTATTTGGCACCAAAAGTACCACAAAAATCAGATAATTTAAATTTCCATCTCTGTAGAGGTCACAGCACATTAGCCATCTTTTAAAGAAATCAAACGGAAAAAACCAAAACTAAAGGGCTTGTCCTGCCATGCAAAAAAAAAACCCAACAAAACAAACCCAACATTGACGGAAATGAAAAATGTAAACCTCTTGTATTCATTACATCCTGTTCTCAGCTAGACTCATCCACTGCAAACTGAACTGAGGCACTCTAGTCATTGCATTTTGGGCACTAGTAGACATTTGTGGTCATGACTTTTCAGATACCCCAAGCTAGAAATACTGTCGTGATTCATTCTCTGAATCAAGAGGCTTAAATCCATCTACATATTCTTGAACTTGGAAATTGTAAAAAAGAAGGGGAAAGAGTATCTTTCTATAATTCACTTGCAGATCTGCTCCTCTTATCACAGCATGATACAACAAAACTAGAGGTATTACAGAAAAGAGCAGGAAGAATGGTCAAAGGGGTAGAATGGCTCCATGGAAAAAAAAAAGATTGGGAAGGGCTGTGGAAAAGCACTATAAAATCACTGTGGGGTCAAGAAACTTTTTTTTTCCCACAAAAATAGTAAGGTTCCATGTTGCCAAGTCCCACCAAAGAAAAGGAAAATGTTGTTAGAATTGCATAGTTAAGCAGCAGAACTCCTTGCTGCAGGATTCTGGGGATGCTGGAAATGTAGATGTAACATGGCAAACTGAGGGCAGAAAAATCCTGCAGTACTTCCAAAAAAATAGACCCCTCTAACTCTTACACTGTTTCTTCTTCTATCATCTATGTGAAAGAAAAAACACAGGCTACAAATTAGTGTTACTCTGCTCAAATCTCAGAACAAATCCTGCTAGCTGAAGACAAAAACAAGTTGCTGCAAAAACGCGGGTGTATGTGTGTCTGCAAAGTCCTCCTGTTCGTGTTGAATGAAAGACATGCAGTGAAATTGTGGCAGTGGGGATTCAAATCACATGGGCTGATTTGGTTATGTGAGTTCTCCTGTCACTGCTTAACTGGAAAGAACTTCTGCAGTGCAAGTTTGCTGAAGAATAACCATGCAATTGCTTGTTGATGTGGCAAACTGAGGCATCACACTGACATGCACCACTCCAATTTCAAGAGGAGAGGCTGTGCACTCAAGTCTGCACTGAAGACATTTAGCCAGAGGGCCTTTTTGGAGCAGTGAAATAGAGCGGTGAAAAAAATGTCCCTGCCAACAGCAACCACATCCAAGATACCATCTCCTTCTTTAATATCTTCCCCAAAACCTGTCTCTGCATGGTGGCAGCCTCAGCAGTGTGGTTTCCTTACTCTCCATGATGCTCTTCCTGCCTCAGGAGTAACAATGTGACTGGGAATGGCAGCAAATAAGTAGGTGATTTTATGAACACTGGGTAGGAAAAAGACAAAACTTTCTTGTAAATTTTCAATACCATTTCAAAACAGGAAACCAAGACTGACACAGATATTTAATCTTCTAGTTTAAGTGCAGCACTTAAGTGCAGTCTTTTGTGGAGTTGAGTATAAATACTGGATTACAACACAGGTTAATAAATATGAATGCCAGTGTTGTAAAGAGCAACACTTATATGTCTCTATACCCTAGCTATACCTTCATAGGAAAAATGCAGGAGGTGAAGAGTTAAGTCAAGATGAAATCATGGAGCATTTTGTACCAAAAATGTGCTAAGTATCGAGCAGCATTTTAAAATATGCACTACCCCTACATGTGTTAATTTTGTTTACATGTAGTATAGCCAACTATTTTAAGACAACCTATGTTAGCACAAAGTGATATGTGTTTTGTTAAAGCAATACACAAAGCAATTTAATATTTTTCTACTAGCTTTGTGCGTATACTTCATATTAAAATGTCTGTGTGTGTGTTTGAATGTGTAATTAGCCTGAAGCCTGTTTTAGTCTCCACAATTACTTGTTCAAAAAGTGCAGGGTTTAATATCAATACTTTCCCTAAAAGATCTGGGAAAATAGTTGTGGAGTCAGTTCTTATAGAGATTACAGAAAGTGGTTGGCTAACGGATAAAATTTTGCTTAAAGTCTCTTCAGTTCTGCCTCTTATCTAGTAGTCATAGTTATGCCAAACGGCTTACTATTTTTTCATCAGGGAGCAGATAATAACTCAAAAGCCTCAGCCAAAACAAACTCTTTGAAAAGATCTTATGAAATCATTTCTCCTTACAAATCCATAAAAATCGCCTCGAACTCCTTATCAATAGAAAGGCTTAAAGAAGGTGCAGAAGTCGTTGAATTATGATGTGCTTGTTTTAATGAAATTCCACTCCTGCTGGGATGTTCCCTGCAGATTTTCCATATTTCAGCATGGGAAAGGTTTGATGCTTTCCTGCCGGTGCCAAGAGTTAATTGAAAACATTTCAGGATAAATTCAGCTTGGAGGCCAAAGCTCCCATTCCTTCATTATTCTTAACAATAATAGAGGAGTAATACAATTATTAATAGGCATGTTGTATCCTCTTAAAGTGGCAGTGTGTTTCTGAAACCGTGTCTTTCACATTCTTTTTCTCAAGCAAATGTGAAACAAATGGAAGAATAGAGATCTTAGGAGAAAAGCAAGCCTGGCTGGTATATTATACTGTTCATCACTTTTTTGTCACAGTTAGTATTTAGGTATTGTTACATACAGGTAGTTACTTAAAGTAAATTTAAAAAAAAAAAAAGAATTTTTTTTTAAATTGCTCATCTAGAGCAGAATTTTTCCTGAAGGTTTTTATGTTTAAAGTCTTGGTGTAATACTAAATTACTTTCTTTGAATGTATGTATATTCTCAGAGTTATTCAAGGAAATTCAGAAAAATTAAATGCAACTTTAAATAAAGCTGTCATTGTTTCAAAGAGTAAATCGGTTTTGAAATCACATATCCTTGCTAGGATTTATGATTTTAGTATAATTAATCTGAAATAATGTTTTTCCATAATATATTAGATTGTCTTGCTGGCTAAGGGCTACTTATATGTTATCTCCCAAGGTAAACGATTTCTATTATAATCTTGCAGAAAATACCATTTTCATTACTTTTCTTCTGTCCTAGAGTCTTGACACATTCATTGCAATTTTGTCAGTATCTATGCATTCCTGGTACCTTACACATTGAAACTCATAAAAAGTTATAAATAGTTTGGGAAACATTTCCAAAATAACTTTATGTTTTCACTTAGCTTATTATCATCACTGGGAACCAAAGAATCAGGACAAAAGGTTTAACAAATTTTAGGCAAAGTTCTGAATACAGATTTATCTCTTCACACTACTCCTCCCAAACCAGACAATATAAAGCATAAAGCAGCTTTAATTGTTTGCAGAACTATTTTGCCATACAGCTTGCCCACTCAAGTATCAGAAAAATAGTCCAAACAAACAGAAATTAAAGGATTCCTATAGACTACAGTGAATCAAGGCCATATTTGTGCCATTTCAAAAGACTGTATCTGACTTGCTGTAGTTAATCACACTTTTTTAGCCAAAGTCCTGCCAGCAAAAGTCTCTGATGGGGTCCCTGTCCACTTGGTAGCACACAAGATACATAGAACCATCCCAACATAGAATTCTCTCCATATAGATATGAGGTAATTTAACCAGCTTTCTGCGCCCTTTCTTAATCTTCTCACACAGAAGGATAGCAGGCATAAAAGCAATTAAGGCTGAAACACTTTTCCAAGCTGCAGTGTCCAGCTGATGCAGTATCCCAGGAGACAACTGCCTGAAAGGCAGGTGTGGTTTAAAGCAGTTTTTATACCCCAGTATGAGGGTAGAGCCTTGGTAGAACCAGGGCTAGGGCTAGGACAATTTCTGCCTCAGCTATCCCTAATGCAAAACAGGACTATCTAGTGACTCAGAGCTACCAATGTGCAACCATCTCCCTTGATGTGCACTGAGACCATGCTGGGCTTCAAATCTGACATGAGAGATCATCACCACACAATGTTTTTGCTTGTTCTTACAAATTTTGCGAATTTTCCCTACCAAACTGTTTGAGAAAATCAAATTTGCTCCCATGAATATCAAAAAGGCAGGCCTCACCTAGCTCATACAGATAGCTTGGAGGACAGGATGCCTCTTAATACAGAGGAAGCACTTGGTTGCTACACCCCTTTTCCTTGCTTATTGTATGCACGTTTGGGCAAACCAGACAATATTCTGATCAAAGTGCTCTCAATAAGCTTTGAAAAGAGTGACAATTAATTATTTCTGAATATAATTGAGGGGCTTGTATTTAGACTCTACATAGAGACAGTATGTTCTAAAATTTAACCTAGTATTGCCAAAAATGAAACCACTCAAGATTTGTGCAGCCCAAAAAGGGAAAAGGTTTCACAGTTTTTCAGATTTCCGTATCTCTTTTATCTGCTTCTTTTACAAACATGTCCTTTCTGCTCTAGCAATACCTTTTATATAGTAACATGTTCTTCAACACATCCAGGCGCTCAGCTATACTCACCTCAGTAGGTTTTTGGACAACTGTCTAAGCTACACTAGCTCAAACCTGACCGTTAGTTGCTTGTTGATAGACATAACCTTGTGCCTTCTAAACCAGCATTTATCTAACAGTGAGTAATCTCTCGCTGTCAGTACAGAAATAAGTCCACAGGCTAAATACTGACATCAGTTATACCATTGCACATTCAGCCTACCTTTAGCAGAATCAATGATTTGCAACTATGCAAACAAGATTCTACATCATAAAAAGGTGATGTGTTTTGGATAAGCTATTTGTCACAAACGTTCTTTCAGTCCTTTCTATACAACACATGCTCCTATATTGCATTCACTTCCATGGCCACAATTCCTGAGTTGCACAGACCAAGACATATGTCTGTACTTGACTTCCCCATGTCATTTAGACTAATTTGCAAACACATATTATATGCTTGAATACACTAATATGAAAAAGAACAGTAAGATAGCACAAGAGTTTCTGTGGACTGCTGCTTTACTTCCTGCTAAAATCTACTTTTACATGACATCCAAAATGTTATAGTGAGTTTCAACGACACCATCGCTCCTGAAGAGAGTGAACACGGAGACCATCACTACCAAGTAATTATTCTTTGTTTTCCACAGCCTAAAAAACCTATGGCAGAGCAGAATTTCAGAAGACAGACAAGAATTCTGGCAGACAAGATTCCAGATTTGGTTGTCATCACACTAAAACTACCAAGATCATGCCTAGAATAGCACTTCCTCAATTGCTACCAGTGGTTGAATGAGAAAAAGGCTGAGCTCCGTTTCTGGTGGATGACAAACTGTAGCGCTTGTGTTCATATATTTTTTAAAGAATGAAAACTAGTGCAAGCCATCTAAAGCAGTAGGGGATTGCATTATTTTAGTATAAGACATAATAAATGTGGCTTGATTTCTCTATTGAGGATATCTAGCAAGCTATGTTTATTTCGGTGGGCACGTGTGTTTTGTGACTACACAAAGCACTGTAATCTCTCAGATAATACTATGTTAAAAATACAGACTGTGTGACACTGTCTACATTATATTTCTAGTGGGAGGTGTCCCTGCCCATGGCAGAGGGGTTGGAACTCAATGATCCTTAAGGTCCCTTCCAGCCCGAACCATTCTATCATTATGATTCTATGATTATGATTATGATTTATATATAGACATACGTATAAGGGAGAAAATTCAGTTATCTTGTATTTCTATTGTTTTAAGGCAGCAAGCTACTGTGGTGTTGAGTGCCAAAGACATGTTTATAAACAAGTCTCTTGGTAAGGAAAGAGCGGTCCCTCCTGCACTTTCAGTTTCCTCCAAATTATTTTCCCAGTCCTGTCCTTGACTTTTCCAATGAAACTGTCCATCTACCAATTCATAAGTGCTACCATCAGTCAGACACTTTCTTTTTCCTCATTATATTCCCTCGCATTTCAGTATTTCCCTTGTATTATATTTCCTCCCTCCCTCTTGTCTCCTGATCCTGGACTAAATTCTATGTTGGAGTTTAGAGACCTCTTTAGGAGGAACCTTTTAGGGTCCTCCTAAAATTCCACTGACCCCTTCCCAATCATTTTCTACCCTCTCTGGCCTCGTGGGCATGTGCAATAGCTGCCTCTTATCCCAAGCCTCTCTGTATCACCAACTTCATTGAGTGTGTCATATGTATTCCTGAGCCTGATGTCACTCTGGAACTACCCAAAGAGCATCTTGGATTTCCCCTTATCATGTCAACATTAAAATCACAGAATTATAGGAAGTTATTTAGGTAGGATCTCTGGAGATCATCTACTCCCACCTTCTGCTAGAAATTATATTCCAGACAACACAAGACCTGAGGCTCTTGCTAGCCAAGCCTTGAAAACATTTATGGAAGGAGGCAACCAAATTTCTTTGTGAAGCTTGTCTCAGTGCTGCACTTCCCCTCTTGCCAAAGTTCTTCCTAATGCTCAGCCTGAATTACCTAGCCACAGTTTGTGCTTGCTGTACCATGTCATGCCTTCTAACACTTCTGGGGGGACTACAAGCCCCCTTCCAGTGGCAATAGCCTGCCATTGGATTACTGGTAGCCTCTCCTCAGCCAAATTGAAGTTCAGCTCCCTCATCTTTTTCTCATTGGTCACAAAGTGTAGCCGTTCTGGCAGCCTCCCACTAGCCCCTCCAGTTTCTCAATATCTATCTTGAACTTGAGGGAGGAGTTGTGTCAACACTGGACAGTGATTGAGGTGCTGTGTCATGAACACCAAGAACATGGGGATGATAACTTCCTTCTCCAGCTTCTGGAGACTGGGAAAGAATCCTCTCCAAAGCTTATTTCCATGTTACTCTTTCTTTTCTGGCCCTACCAACATTAATAAAGACAGTTATCTTTCTTTCCCTGCCCTCTGTTATTTTCAGTCTGTGCTTCAGCTAACCTTTTGATAATTTTTTGTAGCTTCTTTCTCTTTATTAGAAAGTAGACTTGCTAAGTTCATTCTCCAAACCTTCTCTACTCAAGGGTCATCTCCCTTCCTCACTCTTCCATCCTCTCACCTTTTCAACTTTTGAAAGTGAATTTCTCTTCACAGAGCCATATCTTTGCTCTGTATCAGTTAATTAATGTATTTCTAGGTTACCCACACCTCACAATTCACCTTCTGACCCATCCTAATAAGCCTCAGTCTGTCCATTTCCTTACTCTGGGGTGTTCCTCCTTCCTCGCCCTGATGTATATCTAAGGTATAGTATTAGCACCATGTCACTGTGTTTACAAAAATCTCTCTTTGGGCACATTCACCTGCTACTATATTATCGACTAACTCATAACAAACTTGTGAAAAAAAATGTAAAAAAAAAAGGGGGGGGGGCTGCCAATTATTATTTTGATTTTGGGCACCAATTGCCGGTCGCTAGCAGTAGCTGCATAAATCATCCCTCTTTATTCTTTTTTTTTTACGCCCTTCAGTTACATCTGAACCGCCTTAGTTTTGGAGGTAAATATCCAAAATATTAGCTGAAAGCTTCCTCAGAAAGCAAATCTTTCCCACATCCTTCCCTGCAGTTCCTCTTTAAGAGGTGTCAGCATGGCTGAGAGAATGAAGTGGCTCCACATTGTTTGCCTGAACTATTATGTGTTTAACATTTCCATAACAAAAGTGCCACTCGACTTCTCCCCGATTAATGCAGCTCGAGGGCTCTTGTCCTCCTTTAATAAAACATTGTTGAAATCATTTATTTAGAGCCCCTGGTTACTAGTGGGAGAATGACCATCTTTGTGCCAAAATATAGTGTATACAGTCCACTATTTTGTAGTAGATCATTCTGTTATTTAAGAAATTGATTAAATGGATGTCTTAGAAAGTATTTATGCTAATAGCGCATTACTTATGTCATTCAGACAGTCAATGTGAGCCTTTTCAACTGTCTACCACAGCCAATGCCCCAAGTAAAATACAGTAACTTTTGACTTTGCAGCTTACAAATCCGTATCACAGACTTGAAATCTCACACAGAAGCACTGCTCTTCCCATTTGAAAATGTTTTCTATTGCAAGACTACCTGCTTTTCTTGCAATAGGCATGTTGTCAAAGGCAGTGTGGCAGTGCGTGATGTTATTACTGGGGACAGTAACAAAATCGATGTCAGGTCTGAACTTGTTTTAGCGACACTGGTGATGCAACGCGATTCGGTCACTCCAGCAGTGTCTTCTGTGACTCGGATGGTGACGATTTTGTGTCCTACTACTTCTTATACATATACCTTGGCTGTTTTGGCATTCCTCTCACCCTGCTCCAGTGTACTCAAAAGAAAAAAAACAAACTGAAAAATAAGTACTGGCTTTGCATCGCGTTGAGGTGGAAATTCTTGTTCTGCACCTGCTAAGTTGTCTGTAGCCACCTTCGCAGCCTGCCACAGATGTGCACTATACACACATGCCTGCAGTGTGAGATCTGGTACACGAACAGCTCTTAAGGGGAGAGGAGAGGTGATTGTAACTAAAATCCATCATGCTTTCCAACGTGACCATGAGAGACTTGGCCAAGCTAGAGCTTTCCTTTCCTTCCCTTCACTGTCAGGCTTCATTTCATAACAATTTTGAAAGTTATGTATGCCTGCCTGTATACATTGGTGTATATTGTTAAAAGTAAACAGAGACCTTATGTTATATCCATTGTGATTGTATACAAAAGCTTTGCTGTGTGCTTGGGTGATCAGTGAAGCTTGAATCTCCCTCTATTTACTGTATGGTCACTGTCAGTTCAATGAACTGCCTCCTTGTTCTCCACCATTGTCCCACACTCCCTTAAACATTTGTCACTGAAGTGCCTCCAAAGACAAATAAAGTGTCACCAAGAATTCAAACCTGGTAACTGGGAATGAAAAGGGAGCAGAACCTACTAGATTATTTTACATGAAATGGTGGAGAGTTCCTTCTCCCTGGGAAGAGACTGGCTGGACAGGACCTTGGCAAGGAGCACTTTCAAATATCCAGACAAACGAGAGAACCTCCTTTCCTGTGGAGAATCTCCCCCTGTCAGGGAACGTGAAGTCTTTTCCTTGCTTAAAGCTGTCCTTGCTACATCCCTTGACATTTCAAGAATTTCCATTTGTCTCAAAATCAAGCAAAAGAAATACAGACTTGATGGACATCAACATCTGCAGAGTCTTTGTAGGCCGGGATACATACCAATAGAGGAAGCCATTCCTCCTGGAAATTGTGCTTACTCTGACGAGACAACAAATCCCACAGAGTTATCTCCTTATGGGGAGGAGTTCACAGGACAGAATTAGTTCAGCTGTACTTATTGTACAATTATTTAAATCAAAACAATCCACTTTCTATGGGGAAGGAAGCACACAGACAAGTCCTCCCTGCCTTGTGGTACTCAGTGTTGATTTATTCCAGGCAGATGCTTTTGACAGGAGCCTGTAAAATCAAATCTTGAGTTTATTGTAGCAGCTAATTATCAGTCCTTTTCTAGTGCTAATGTCTTTACTCCTAACTGAAGAAAAATAAAGGCTTTTAGCTGGGACTTAATTTTTCATCAACAACTACTTAAATAGTCCTTGCGGGCACTGACTGTTGACAAACTGAAAATATGTTTCTGAGCATCTCCTGAAGAACTGGAGAGAATATTTAAGATCATCCCTGCCCAACTGGGAACTCAGCACCTTGTCAAGAAACCCAACTCTATGTACTGAAGTCTCACCCAACTACTCTGCCCTCCTCCTGAAGAAATGATGTTTCCAGCTTTGTTTTAACAATAAGTTTACTCAACCGTTCAGACGACTTTTTAAAAACGAACTTCAGATCATAGCCACGCACCACACTCCAGCACTGGCTTGGTATCACGACTATTTGGGGGCTGGCTTATGCCTGTGCACGTGTTGCCTGTATGCATTTATCGCTGGGCAACCTAATCAAATTCACACCCTACAGAAATAATAAAATAATCGAAAAACTAATCCAGAAGTAGAGATTTTCTAATTTTGTTGATTTATCCAACAGACAGATGTGGATTTGCCCTCTGTCGAGATCTGCTAAGATGAAAAAGACACTATCTTGCTAATCTGTCACCCCCTCAGTCAAAGTTTATTTGTGGTAGCTTTTAAACTTCTGACTCGCCTTCCAATCACAGCATTTAAAACGCAAAGCTTTAAATAAACACCATGAATAGAAGATAAATAAACTCTCCACTCTCGCCCCCACCCCCCCGCCTTTTTTTTTTTTTTTTCTTTTTTTTTTTGTGAGCGCCTAGCTTGACGTAGTCCAAACTCAAATCCCCAGAGGACTGAGCTCTCTCTTTTGTGTTAATGTTTAAAAGATTTTCCAATGCTGGAGTTTATTCCTACTGCAAACATTTCTATTTACAAGGTCAAGTGTATCAGCACTCGACACAGCTTAAGAGCGTAATTATTTATCTAAGGGCGTTTGAGTGTAGATCAGTAGCTCTGGCAGCAAACCAGGCTTCAGCCCCATGCAAAGCAACTCCTCAGAACAATATTACAAGATCTAGTAATTGCTGATCCCTCCAATGTGTTTTGCATTCTTCCTCCTGGGAGAGGGCAGGCTGAATGGCAAACTTCACGTGTTTTGTTGCGGCCCCTTAATGCGTGCGCCGCTGCCCGGGCGAAGCCTCCTTCCAACCCGCTTGCCACCTCTGCGTGATCTATTTCTCACCATTTCCTTGTTTGCAGGGCCGAGGAGCGCTTCTGAGAGCGCCCCTGAGAGCAACGGGCCTCCACTTCACGAAGAAAGCCCAGCACACTCGTAATTCCACATACATACATACGGCAGCGGTGCCCTTGAATTGCTTTAACTCTCCTCCGGCGCTGGCAAGTTACCATGCCAACGCATTATAAAATCAACCACTCCTTTAAAGTAGTACTTTCAAAGCTGTATTTACTTCTTGCGTGTAATTATTCATTAAAGTAAGAATAGCAGTAATTTACATCTATGTAAAGTATTACAGGCAGACAGAGATTTTTGTTTGTTGATTGTTTTTTTGGTTTGTTATTCTGTGGTTCTCTCCCCCCCTCCCCTCCTCCAACCTCGGGTGCTGAGAGTTCAAGTGTCCCTGGAAAACAATTTCACTACATCCATTATTTAAAGCTCTTTCTTTACTAATTTACACGTTTAGAAAATACAAAAAGCCGTACATATTTAAAACACAGGCCTTTTTCACACCTCCTATAAAAATACAAGGTTTAAGGCAGCTCAGAAATGCGTTTATACAATTCTACAATGTTCATAAAGTCTCTCCAAATAAGAAAGTTAACTTCCAATCTATAAAATACACTGTACATTTGATGTTCTAGAGAATATTTCAATGAAACAATGTTGCTGGTATCCCCTTAAACGTAAAATGAAGTCTGTACCTTTCCAGATAAGAACAGCAAATGCAATTATCTGGCAAATAGAATGTGGATTTAAAACTTTTATTATCTTTTTTTTTTTTTCTTTAAATAAATTATCCCCAAAGCATACAATTTATAAAATTCTATATACAAAGAAGAGCGACTGGTAACAAATCCCAGTTTTAAATACATTTTTTTTAATATAAGATTTACCAGAGGTCAGCACCCTGATATGATGAGAGGCAATATAACTTTCCAGGATATTTGTACATACATGTTCTCGAGATTAAAAGTGTCTTTCAAAGATGGCAGTGCAGAGCTCTTTTAAAACAAAAGTTGCATTGTTCAATGTAGCCAACAACCACGAAAAAAAAAAAAATTATTTTTTTTTTTAAAAATGTCGCTGTGTTTAAGCGTAAGAGACGGCTGCTGGCACGCTTTTGTTATAAGGGAAGATGTGTGTGCAAGAGGGAGTGCTGTAAACCACAGAATTTATTCAGTCTGCTATTTCCTTGAATTTAATTAAGGGCAGATGCGGCGTAACCCCCCCCCCCCCCCTTTCGGGCACCCCCGCCTCCCCAGCAGCCAGACGGGGCCAAGGGTAATGGCGTGGCTGACTCACCAGCACGGCACCAGCTTTGGCAGCAAGTTTGGGTAGCTCACCTCCTTCTAACCTTCATATCAAAACGCTTATAATTAAAAAAAAAAAAAAAAAAAAAGCCACTACCAGCATGCCACGACTCCTGCCTTCTCCCGGGCCCGGGGGAGCCGCGGTCCCTCCCTCAGCCCCTCCACTCCCTGCTGACACCGAGGCCGGACGGCGGCAATTGCATAGTGCACCCTCCGGACCGACACACGGGGGAAACACCGGGCGGGCGGCAGCCCCCGTTCGGCTCCGGCCACACCGTCCCCGCCACGGACCCCGCGGCGGCCTCCCCAGCCGCAAGGTCGCCGGGGAGGGGAGGCCAGGCCGTGCCGGAGGGGAAGGGAGGGGGGGGGAAGGGAGGACCTCCGCCTTCCTGGCGACGCGGGGCAGGGGGGCGCCCGGCCTAAGGCTGGGAGGATTAACGGTCGGGGCGTTTTAAACGGCCCCGCCGGCCGGTTCCCCTGCCGCCGCGGGGGAGGCCGCCAGGAGGTCAACGCCGGCCCGGCGCGGAGGGAGGGAGGGAGGGAGCAGAGGCACTAGAGCCGCGGCAGTAGCGGCAGCAAGATGGAGGCCAGCAGCGCCCAGGCGGCGGCGGGCCGGCCGGCGCTATCCGCCTGCACGGGGAAGCCGGGCTCGGAGCCCGCATTGTCCTCCGCGTCGTCCCTCCCCTTCTGGCTGGGCTCCTCCTCGTAGTCCTCGTCATAGTACTCCTCCAGGCCGCCGTCCGAGCCGCCGCTACTGCCGGCGCCGTTGCCGCCCATGTCGGCGCCGAAGCAGAGGCGGGCCATGTTCTCCTTGACCGACTCGCAGATGGGCCGCTCCAGCCCGTCGCAGACGCAGTCGTTGAGCAGCACGGCCTTGGGCACGGCCAGCATGTCCTCGATAACGGCGCGGCACTCCGGCGTGCAGCGCAGCCCGTTGAACAGCTTCCCGCAGTAGGTCATGTAGCGGTTGAGGGCCAGGCTGCAGCGGCTGTCCCAGTCGCAGCGCCGCCGCGCCTCCGTGCAGCCCATCACGCCGGGCCCGCCGGGGCCCCCGCCGCCGCCGGGCCCGCCGGGGCCGCCGCCGCCGCTGCTGGTGCGGGGCAGGCAGGGCTCGATGGCGCGCTTGGTGGCGCGGCAGTTCTCGTCCTGCGCGCAGTCGCAGTCCTCCAGCGCCGGGCCGTGCCGGGTGTGGTTGAGCTGGATGAGGGCCGCGATGCAGTGGCTGGGGCACCGCCGCCTGGAGGAGGCGGCCGAGCCTGCAGCGGCCGCCGGCCCGTCCCCGCCGCCCGCCGGCGTCTGCTGCAGGAGCACCGGGGCGCACGCCTCGGCGTACTGGTTGTAAGCGTAGCTGCACTCGGGCTCCCCCTGACACTGCAGCACCGCCTGCCAGCAGATCAGCCGCCGGCCCTGCACCACCGAGCCCCGCGGCGGCCACACGGCGCCCAGCGCCGCCGCCAGCCACAGCCAGGCGGCCGGCCGCGGCCAGCGGTGCCCGCCGCCGCCTCCGTGCTGAGCGGGGGAGCGGGCCACCATCGCGGGCGGCGGCGGCGGCTGCTGCCGCAGGCGAGCGGGGGAGAGGCGCTGGTAGACGAGGAGGAGGAGGAGAAGGAGCTGCCGCCCGTGGAAAAGTTTGCAAAACTCCCGCCGGCCGTGTGCATGAGGTCTCCTCGCATCAATCCATCCGCGCCGGTTCCGAGGCCCTCCAGCCCCCGGGGAGGTGAAACCGGCGGGGCCGCGATACGAAGCTGGGGCCCGGGGCCGTCCCGTGCCCCCCACCAGCTGCTCCCGGCTCGGCGGCGAAGGCGCCCGGAGAGGTGGAAGGGGGGGGGGGGATCAGTGCAAAGCGGGGCTCGGAGGAGAACGGCTCCGGAGTGCGCTGGAGGACTTGCAGGCTGCGCCGGGAGAGCTCATGGTGTTGCCCTGCTCCTCATGCAGTTCCGTTTCTCTTTTTTTTCCCCCCACCTTTTTTTTTTTTTTTTTCCTTTTTTTTTCCACAAAATAAATGCCCTGCTGCTGCTGCCGCTGCTGCCTTCTCCGGAGCTTTTAACTCTCCGCTCGCAGCATCTCTGCACATGCCAGCCGCTCCGGTCCCATTCACAGTCCCAGCTCCGCTCGCTGCCTCTCGGTACGGGTTGCACTTTCGGGTGTCGGGGGGAAGAAATGTCTCTCCTCGCGAGTAAGAAGATGGTACGGGGAAAGGAGAAGAGGCAGCCTTCGGGGTCTCTTTTCTCTCTGGGCGACTGGTGCTGCTTCTGTTGTCAACAAGCCCTGCAAGCTGCTCTGCGGATCCGTCTGTGGATCTTTTTTTCTCCGCAAGGCTTTAAATACAAAAGTGCCCTCCGAGCAGCAGCAACGTGCTCTGATTAGGCCTCATTATGCATGCATGGAAAAGCAAACAAACAAAAAAAATTAGCAACGCTTCTTCTTTTACACATCCCCCCACCCTGCGCTCTCTCGCTCTCTTTCTCCTTTTCTCCACTTTTTTCTCCCTTCGCTCGGCCCCCTTTCCCTGCTTCGCCACTTGCCATTGGTCCAGCCTGTTGTTGAAACTTTTTTTTTTTTTTTTTTTTTCTTTCCCCTCCTCTCTTTACGATCTGCTGGAGGGAGGGAAGGAGAGAGGGGGGCTGGAGGGCAGCTCACATTCAAAGCTTGAAAGGAAAGGCTTAAGGAGAGTGACAGCCCCCCGAGGAGCCCCTCCTCCCGTTAAGGCGGCGCGGCGGCCGGGCGAGAGGCGCGCAGCGGCGGCGGCGGCGGCGGGGCGCTGCGGGGATGGACGGGCTCCCCGGCGGCAGCGGGCCCGAAAAGGGCGGGCGGCGTGGAGCTGCGTGGTGCGTTTGCAGGGGTGTTGCTCTTAAACTGCTCGTGCTCCTTGCAACAAGGTGGGGACGGGACACCAAAGATCTCTAGTCCGAGTGATGTGTGTACCCAAACTTCCCGCTGCTTCAAGTGAGGGCAGAGCTGCTGCCCGACAGGCAGGGAGGATCGAGCTCAAAATGGGACCGACCTTGTTCTTGCAGAAATCTAAAGAGGGCCCCGGGTTTCGGTATGTTGGTACACTGAAGGAAAGCAAAGCTAACTCTTGCAGTGGCGTGCTGCAGCGGTGTAAGTACTGCTTTGCGATTCCTGCAACTTTATTTTCTCTTAGCGAATGCCCCACCGACGGTAAACTCATTCTACGCAGCTTCTCGCCTTGAGGCTTTTGTGTGCAGGTTTAAGACGCAGACCTATGGGGATGGCTGTTGACAGAAATAGAGTAGATCTCAGTAACTTTATGAGGATCTCCCAACTGTTACAAAGTTGTTTAAAATCTGTTAGTTAAGAAGATTAAATGTATTTTCATTGAAAGCAAAATATCTTGCTGACGTCTTGCCTTCCTGGTACACTTTCCGTTTGCTTTGCTTTGTTTATAGGGAAATAGACACATAAATACAAGGCACGAGGAGAGGAGCATGACAAAATAAGTAGTGGTGCATTTACCCTTTGCCTTTCGTGTTAGTGCTACCTTAATTCCAGAACAACATCATCTCCAACCACAAGGGGCATCGGTATCTGCTGCCTGTCAAAACTGGCGTTTTTTGGTTGGGTTTTGGTTTTTTTTTTTTTTTTTCATCCTGAGACTATCAACTCCATCTGTCACAAAAATTAGGACTAAATCTATTTTCCAGAAACTCGGGGATCTTGGGATCCTGATGTCTGCCTGAAAGTGCGTGGAAGGAGCAATGGCAGCCTGGTGTGGCTGGGAGACAGCATGATTGATGTGTTGAGAAGCATTCGTAAGGATTTGCTCCATTGTCATCAGTTTTACAGGCTGCTTGTGTTTCCGCTTCAGCCCAGTTTTGCCTCTTCTGGTGCAAAAATTCTGTTTGCTTGCATTTTTAAACACATGAAAACTGCATTCAGAAATCCTGCCTTCATCCACCTACCCGAGAGCCGTTTCTTTTAATACTTGTTTAGTAGTGTTATTAAAAATGCCAGCTGCTGCTCAGGCAGGGTGCAGCACATGCACGTTGCTATCTACATTGGGCTCATTCATGCATTACTTCTCAGCCCTATTCAGTGATGATAAGGCTGTTACTGGTGGAAGTCAGCTAGTTTGGGGTGGGTAAGTTGGAGGCAGCGTTGCGGACACTGTACAAAGTGCTGCCGCACTGCCTCATTGCTAGGAAACCCGTCCACCGTGGTGCAGCTGGGGAGAAGGGGGCCTGGATGCTGGGATGTTTCAGGTATAGGGAATCTGAGAGAGGAGATTGCAATGGGGTGCCTTGGCGTGGGACAGGGGCCTGCTGAGCTTCCCCAGCACGGGCTGGCTATCTGTCCCTGTGGGGATGCCTTTTTTTTTGGACAGCTGGGGGATGAGCTCTCCTCCCTCTCAACTCCTGCCTTCATCTGCAAAACTCATCCAGCTCGGCTGTCCTGCAGAAAGCAGGCCGTCTGCTTTGTGAAGAATGGAAGCAGCTGAGCTTCGGACCTCCCAGGAGGGGGAGTAGAGGAGCCTTCGCTGCTGGCCTTCCATCCTTGCATGGCTGGGAAGAGGCTGCTGGATGCTGCCTGAGCAGGATGAAAATCAGTGCATGGTCCCCATCGGTGCTGACAGGCTTCCCTGGCTGGGGACAGTGTTCGTTTTGCCTACTGGGCTGAAAGGCAGGGCGTAGCATGAAGCATCGCATCATTCATAAGCAGAGATTTTCACATTCACCTTTCTGTTAAAGAAATGCAAGTCTCATACAGTAATAATAATAATAGAAGCATTGACATTGAAATTTGGGATTTGGAATTATCTTTTGTATCATGCAAGTGACAAAAATCGTAACAGAAAATCATAGAATAGTTTGCATTTGAAGGAGCCTTTAAAGGTCACCCTGCCCAACCTCCCAGCAATGAGCAGGAACATCTTCAACTAGATCAGGTTGCTCAGAGCCCTGAACAAACTGACCTTGAATGTTTCCAGGGATTGATCTCTGGGCAGCCTGTTCCAGTGTTTTACCACCTTCATCATAAACATTTTCTTTGTTATACCTAGTCATAATCTTTCCTTTTTTAGTTTAAAGCCATTACCCTTTGCCGTACTGCAACAGGCTCTGCTATAACGTTTGTCCCCATCTTCCTTATAAGCCCTCTTTAAGTACTGAAAGGCTTCAATAAGGCCTTCCAGGAGCCTTCTCTAAGGCCTTTCAGGAGCCTTCTCTTCTCCAGGCAGAACAGCACCAACTCTCTCACTCTCTCACCCTATCTTCACAGGAAAGGTGCTCCGGCACCCTGATCCAGGTGAGTTGTGGCCCTCGTCTGAACCTGCTCCAACAGATCCATGTTCTTCTGTGCTGAGGGCTCCAGAGCACAGTGCTCTGGATAAGCACTCATCAGAGAGGAGTAGAGGCGGAATCACCTCCTTGACTGGCTGATCACACTTCTTTTGATGCAGCCCAGGGTAGAGTTGGCCTTCTGGGCTGCAAGCACACGTTGACAGCTTATATCCAGTTTTTCAGCCATCAGTACCCCCAAGTCCTTCTTGGTAGGGTTGCTCTTAATCCTTTCATCCCCTGGCCTGTATTGATACAGGACCTCGCACTTGGCCTTGTTGGACCTCATGAGTTTTCCATGGGCCCTCTTCTTGAGCCTGTCCAGGTCTCTCTAGATGGCATCCTGTCCCTCAGGCATGCCAAACACACCCCTCACCTTGGTGCTGTCTGCAAATGTGCTGAGGGTGCACTTGATCCCACTGTCTATGTCATTGATGAAGATATTGACCAGTACTGGTCCCCATACAGGCTCCTGACAGACACCACTTGTCATTGATCTGGACTTCATGCCATTGAACGCTACTGTTTGGATGCAACCATCAAAACAATTCGTCATCCACTGAACAGTCCACCCATCAAATCAATATCTCTCAGATTTACATAAAGATGTTGTGGGCGACTGTGCCAACGGCTTTAAAGAAATCCAGACAGATGACATCCATAGCTCTTTCCTCGTCCACTGATATAGTTACTCCAGCATAGAAGGAGGAAGAAAATCTTTTCTCATGTGAGGTTAAACCTAGGGAAATAACTTTCTGCCCCTCTTCTTCGAAGCAGGTTTTCCAACAACAGAAATGGCATCATCAAATTCAGCTTTTCCATTTTCAGAACAGCTCTAAAAGTAATGAGGAAGGCGACTATTGCTCTTCTCACGAAGCATCATATAGGAAGATATATCCCATGACTGGACAGTTTCTAGCTCTAGGCAATCCTGCTAAGCAGGGGAGTTGGACTAGATGATCTCTACAGTCCCTTCCAACTCTAAAAAAAATTCAGTGAAATAATTCTGAATTCTCACATTGGCTACTTTTTCTGTTTGCCATCCTTTCATGTTTTAGCGATTAATTTTGTTCTACACATCAGCTCTCCAAATTATCATAGATTGACAGTCTTCCATCACTGTGGGCCATTTTGGCAACCAGAAAAGCCAGTGGTATCTGATCTAGATTTTTTGGAAACACTCCTGGGCACTTTTTTGTTTAATTCTTATGTCTTTTCTGTTTTATTTCACACTTTTTCCTAATGGATCTCCTTTCCAACTCATGTTTTCTTTAATTATTTCTCTGACCTATTTTACATTGAGAGTGTTTAGAAAATAAGAAAATCAGATAGACACGAAACCAGTTGACCTTAAAATTTAGTGGTTCACATTCAGATGTAATTAAATATACATGACCTATATATGTGGTTAATTTTTCTCAAATGATTTCTAAGCGTATTTCTTTTATTGGATTATATTGCTTATTCTACATTTCAAGAGATTTACAACTGCGATTAAAAATGTCTGGCAGGAGTTCTGCGAATTAATTAGCTGATAAAATTTCAGTTTCTGCATCCAGAAATAACTTAGTATGTGCCTGATGGAGATGCACAGTGAGAGTGCACTTACCCTTTTTGAAGAAGGGATTGAATTCTCTACCAATAGAGATTTCACCTATCAGTGAAAGGTACCCTCTTACCAAACTGTCATAACCTTGGCATTATGGTGAGTGGGGATCAAGGGAGGCAGTAAAAGTCCTGCTCATACACCAACATTCATCCAGCAGAAATGGCCCGGTAAGGTGGCATTCACAGTAGCCTGTGAGTAGCCTGAATATGGACATGTGCATACTGCTGAGTTCTTGGATTTGATGTACCCTCAGAAATCCATAAATAATAACTTCTGCACTCTACAGTTACAAAAGGAAAAGCTTGTGATTTACCAGACCAGAGGGGGCTGGGAATGAATATAATGCTTTCCCAAGTGGTGTCTGTTTCAATGGAAAAGTAAGGGCAAGTGAAGGCATCTAAATTAGGTTCTTGCTCCACATCTGGAGTAGTTTATCCTTTTATTGACTGTGCAGAGCTGTTTGGAAGAGGTGTCCTAAGTTACCCACCTAAACTAGGTGTGAATACTCCCCAAAATAGTAATGATTTCGCTAGAATGTGCAGGGCTTTCCAGTGTGAGCATCCCTCCTCTCTCTTGCTTTAGTCAGAAAGAAAAATTGTAAACAGGCAGGATAGTAAGTAATTGTATTGACTGATAGTCACCCCACTGAGTTGAAGCTTGTAGCTGAGGAGAATCCTGCACTTCATGGGGCAGGCTCAGTTACACATTGTTATGCTGGCTGTACATTTTTCAAGTTACTTTTTCCAGTGTACAGTCTTGTGAACATTATTGAGACCACTCAACACCTGCCCTTCAGGACAATTATTTTGAATTGATACATCTATATGTAATCTAGGATAGATTCTTCTGGAAAAGGTTGCACGTGTTTGCTTACACACCACTCAGCTCCTGTTGACACTCTATGATAGATACTTCATGGCTTTTCCCCCCGCCCCCCCATGCATTCTGCAGAATGGCAGTGTAATTTGCTTATAGCATGGTTCTTCAGACTATGTGGTGCATGCTGTGGGTTGTGATTTGGGAATGTGTGGGAGAGCAAGGCATGCTGACATAGAGCTGGAGGACTGTGAATTATCAACTATGTTGACTGTAATGTGTTATATGTGGAGGTGCTCCCTGACTGCCTTCCAGAAGACAGCTTGGGAATAAACTAACATGTATGCTGTATGGAATTGGAGTGACTTAATCTGTAATCAACTGACCAAATTTCAGTCTCTGAAGTATTACTGGAACAGAGAATAACAGGACGTGTAGATAGTCTTGTCTTTTTTGCAGAAAGGGGATGGACATACAAAGAAAATGTTGGAAGAGTTGGAGGCAGAATACCATTAGTAATTTTTTAATAATAATGATTTGGGTCCTACCAACAGTGCTGTAACAGTTAGATGCATACACAGAACCACAGAATCATACAATCTTAGAATAGTTTGCGCTGGAACAGACCTTTAAAGGTCATCTACTCCAACCTCCCTGCAACGAGCAGGGACACCTTCAACTAGATTACGTTGTTCAGAGCCTTGTCCAACCTGACCTTGAATGTTTCCAGGAAAATTTCTTCTGTGTATCTAGTGTTTATCTTCCCTCTTTTAGTTTAAGCCATAATCTCTTGTCCTATTGCTACATGCTCTATTAAAAAGGCTGTCCCTATTTTTCTTATATTTACTTAAAAATTTAGTATCATCCTTGTAAAGTTGGAGATTTTTATTTATATATATGAAATAGTAAGTATCATTGAGAGTATTTACCCAGTGCATCCAGTACCATAAACATGGAAATATTGCGCAATACTTTGCTGGACTTCTGCTTTTTTGAACTCTGTTCCAATCTAAACTACAAACTAGACCACACATGCTGTTAAAACAAATCTAAGAAGTGAGTAGGACTCCAACTCTTTTTTGGTCTTAACAAAAGCAAAAGTGATTCTGAAGGCAACACACTTCTGGTCACCTGTTAAGCCAGTTAGATAAAGTTTTTAAATAACTAGGTTCTGCAAAGATGAATGTAAACCACACACACTGTCACTATATCAAATAGATTTCAATCACGGTATTATGGGAGCTCTTTGTTGGACATGTCAACATATGTACACACATACAAAAGCAGTTCGATGGTTTTGGTTTGGTAGTTGATTGATATTTCTTATTTTCACTTTTTTCAAATCTAGTATCTAGTTTACAGCTAGATATTCTCTGAAGCAGCTAATAGGTTTGTGTTTCATTTTTTGTGTGTGCTTATTTGAAATTCATATAATACAAGTTTGCAAGATATAGAAAAATATGTGTTTTCGTAAATGAGAATGAAGAAATGAGTAGTTTTGTGAGATTGTGAGTTTGCAGACTTCCACTTTATGTAGTCTGAAGGACAAAAATATGAGTAGCAATTTCATTTTTGTGGCTTCAGATTACAGCAAAACAAATGTAATTTGTACGCTGGAGGGGTAATACCTAATTTAATCTACTTCTATATCCAAATTCAATTTCTGTATTAGAATTTGCAGATGGCTGCAGTGAAACAAGCCATTCAAAAGCACATCCCCAGTCTGTTCAATTTAGTAGGTATCTGTGATGTATCCTGTGATGATACTTGCCTAAGGCCTTGTTTACACACAAAAGCTGTGGTTAAAATAAAATCATATTTCAAAACAATTTTATTGAAGTAATAAGAGTCTAATTCAACATAAATTCAGACTTAGCAAACTGATTTTGGGTGTGTTTCAATAGGTCTCTTTAAGCTCAGCTGGCTTCATATCATCAAGAAATGGTGATGTCTTTATTGAATTGACCTGCTATAAAAGAGTGTCAGACTTGTTTATTACACCTTCTTAGAAGAGTTTAATTCTTTCATTGCACTAAAACAAAATGTGTAGACTAAATAGACACTGAACATGAAGTAGGCATACAAATATTTCAGAGTCCTGACCCAGATTAACAAATTCAAATAAATCAGTGTTACTCAATAAATAAACTAATTTAAGTGTGCTCAGGCAAGCATTTGCTCTGATTTAACTAGGTCTTTTAAAAGCTAGTTTTAGTTAATCAGTGCAACTTTTGCTATGGTTAGCAGCCTGAACTCCCTTTTGTTAATTTATTTGCTTGAAATACTAGAGAAGAATTATTTAAGATGGGTTTCTATATGGAGGGAGATAGCTTGGATAATTATCAGATTTTATGACAAGAACAGCAGCTGCATTCATGCAGGCACATGCATCTTTCTTCCTATACTTCACCTAAAATTAAAAGATGTCAAAGCAGTGAGTAGAGTTCCGCTCCATTCCTCTACTATGCCCTTAGCTGTGGTATCTGAATGCTGGGATGAAAGAAAAATGTCTTTGTGTCTTAGAAGTTTAATTTTCAAAAGTGATGAATGATTCAGTTACTTCCATACTAGGGGCATAGTCTGAGACTTTTCTCAGCCTGATTTACAGAAAATGTTGAGCACCTACCCTTTGAAAGTCAGATTTCCTAGTTTGACATTCAGAAAAGTATCATTCACAGCCACAGATAGCTTTGAAACGGTATCTCCTTTCTGCAGCTAACAAAAATTAAGGGCTTCAGGAATGACGGAGAAGCGCAGTCAGTCACAATCTTGTCACTATGCCAATAATAAGTATTAAAACATTGAGCTGGTAGATCTCAGTAACAACACTGCATAATAACTGTGGTTTTCTTTTCAGGTGAAATATTGTGTTCAGAGCTTTGATACTTCAAAATACACTTAGCCATCAGCCATTCTCAGACGTGTTGCAAATGAGTATTTTGTTCTTCCTAATAAACAGTAATTGTTTTCCGTGTGCATCATGGAGGTGAGCTATGCTGTCGTCTTTCTACTTGCCTGAGGCAACTGCTCTTTTCAAAGTTCCCCAAAAGGGATGGATCAGATTAGGGTACTACAAAGATGAGACTAAATTCAGCACTTTGGGGAAAGTGGTTAGCAACAACAGTGCTCTGGAGACTTCACAAACTCTGGGAACTGAGTTGTGTGCTGGCATCATGCTGCTTTCTGGAGCCAGACCTAATATCCGTGGCTGCATAGCCCAAACATGTCCAGAGGCTTACAGATATTAGACATCAGAGATGGAAAAGAGGTTTTGGAACATTCGCCATCCCCATTGCAAGATTATGGAGTCAGTGTGAGATTAGTCATTGTGTTAAGTTTTCCAGTGGTTTATTTTGGCCTATTTTTCAGTGCCCTTAGTGATAAGTTAAGGGCTTTCTACCAATTTCTTTCAATAGATTTCTTTGTGTGGAAGCATCTCTTATAATTGTTGCAAATTTTTACTGCCTTTAAATAACATTGTGCATAGTGATAGTTGATTTTCCCACCCAGGTCATTTTCTAGCAATGTTAATTCCTCTGGTATTCATAAGATTAATTATTAGAGTAATGTTGGATAATTTGTTATTCATGATACTGATGCCAATACAGTTCATTACGCTGCAGGTGAAACTGCTGTTTGTGTAGCATTGTCTTGTCTCTTTTATGTGATGAATTAGCATTCAGGCCTTAAGTAGAAATAAAGCGGACTAGGGTTTAGTGTAACACCATCACAAATATTTTTGTAAAATCCAGTCAATAGCATTATTTACATTTGCTTCATGCTGTTCTTCCATCAATTTTATACATTCTTCCTACAAATCTCTTTAGCACCTGTTTCTTCCTTTTGTTCACAGTCTTTGCTGTATTCTGCATACCATGTTTGTGCTTAGGGGCTACAAGCTGTAATATAAAGGCTTAGAAATAGTGGAAAGGATGTTCCTTAAATTAAGGTTCAGGCCTTAGGAGAAAAATAGCCTTACAAATTTATACTTTTCTTTGCCTTCCACATTTGACTTTTTCTTCTTTAATGTAGTTGTAAAAGAGAAAAATTTCCCTATTATCTGCCTGCCTCTTTCTTAAGGTGCAAGTTGGATTTGTTCCAGCAGCAGTCTGAGTGAAATTCATGTAAAACTTGCTTTTATTGTATTTGTTTGTGGGAAGAAACTACAGAGGTGTTATAGAGATGAGGTTTTGCAATACAGTCATGGTATGTCTTTTGGGACTGCAAAGCTAGTCCTGCTTGAAAACTTTTTATAATACCATGTTTTCAAAGGATATGTCTATTTTATGGTAGTTTTTAACCTGAGTTATGTAACTGCTCTAGACATCATTTTTTTGAGAGAAAACTGATTGATTGCTTTGAGTTAGCTGGGTCTTGTGGCTTCCAACATGGTTCCTCCTCAACTGGAGTGAATTCTCATATACTGAAATATTAGCAGTGTGTTCTGATATGGATAATCTGACGCTTACTGAAAGGTAATGAGTTTCCTCAAGGTGAGATTAAAGGGCTATATATGCATGTGGGTAGTACCAGTGTCTTTTACATTTTTTCACCATTCTTCATTTCATTGCAGAATGTTTGCCTATTTGTGATAACATCTTCATACTTATTTTTCCTATGCCTCCATTTTTTCTCTTATATTTTTCTCTCGTAGGCTATTTCTTCATTGCATTTTTTTTTCCCCACTATTGCTGACATTTAGGAAAAAGCATCAGAGAATAAATCCTCCTTTTGACCGTGCTTATTGACATGGCTTTGCTTGTTATCTTTTGTCAACTTTCTTAAGTGAATTTCCCTTCACAAAATTATTTTTCAGAGGCAAAGCATTGTACAAACTCATACCTAAATGTATTTCTGTGAGAATCTGTATTTCAGGATCATTCAGGTGGCCATCTTGAAATCCTTCTGTGGAATTTGGAACCTTCCAGAGATCAGGAGTTACAGCCAGGTGGAAAATTGCATCCTGAGAGGCACACTACAAATATTCGAGCCTTACAGCTCAGCTCAGAGCAAGCCATTCTTTGAATGAATTCACATAAAGCGTTTAGTGAATTATTAAAGAACGTGACAAAGTATGTTTGCTTGCTCATCATTTGAGAACAGAAAATGAGGCAAAAGCTGTCAAACAAGAAGCTTGTTGTGAGTGATTCAGGCAGTATTAGTCTTTTAGGTGGAATGTGACCCTGCTAACCCTGAAGTGTGAGTTAGACCTTTGATGTTCAAGGGTATTCAGAATTAGGCAGACAGAGTTCATCCAGGCTAAGACAGTAGTGTGTAAGTGACTGGTAACTTAGTGTAAGTAACTCTAGTGTAAGTATAACTCTCTCTTTCAGTCAAACCAGGCCCAGTTTGTAACCAACCTTGAAACTGAGGACTAGAATTAGTAGAATACAGTGAAGATCCGGGCAAGAGATGGCTAAAAACCTGTTCCTTAAAAAAATAAAAATATAAAATTGATGAAGATAGGAAGGAAAGAAAATTGAGGAGAAACGGTGAAGACAACAGGGAAGAGAAAGTGCTCATTTCTCCTGTCTTCTTCCTTGTTTTTGAAGTAATTAACATATTGAACTGTCACTGTCATCCTTATCATATTAACATTTACTGTGCCAGACCATTTAGCAAGGAATAAAATACCTTTGTCTTTTCCATGTTTTGCTTTGATAATTCAGCAAAAGAGAAACAGGGATTTTCTTCAGAAAACATGAATATTGTAGGGAAAATGTCCTGATGACAGGTGAAAAGTATCATTGTTTTTCTCCACTTTTAGATTCAGTGTAATCCCAGTAATGTTCACATTCGCAGGATGTCCCTGGAGGTGAGAATTTCCATTGGTTAGGTACAACTTTGTAATAAATAATAAATAAAGGTGCACAGACTGCACACCTGGGAAGGCACAGGAAGAATACAAGTCATGTTTCTTTTGAAACAAGTAGGCATTTATGGCCATTGTGAATGAAAATTACCCCTGTACAAATAACCAGCAAAAAGCCCTTCCCAGAACTCCAATTTAAATCCTTAAACCTGGGCAGATTTGAGGATTAAGGAGAGTGTCTTTTTATATGGTCCATCTAAATCAGGAAAGGTTTTTATGCAGGGAACAGGTCTAAGAAAATTTGATGGAAATGAGCTTTATTCATGGAACATGCCCTGGAAACTGTGAGAAGAGGAAAACTTGTCTTGTTGCTCTGTCAACATGGTGAAAATCCAATTGGAGTTATATCGTGGCTGTTAGAACCATTGGTACCAAATGCATCCGCAAGCTCTGTCCTGCAGTGTGGATCAATATTTCCCCAGGAATCTAAGGCCATTCATCATGTCCCTGCAGTTTTTCTTGGTTGTTCCCCCCATGTGTAGCGCTGCCATAGAAATTTTTATTGGAACACATCAAACAGAGCTAATTTCAGTAAGTGAAAATTGCTTTTTATCTGACAAAAATGTAAGTGTAAGATTTAATTTTTTCCCCCCCAAGAAAAGTCAAATTACTGGACTGTAGTGCTGTTTAGGAGGAAACAGCTTGCCTCTTTATCCAGCTAAGAGGTAGCATACAAGGTCATTCATTTAGAAATAGGTTAATTTCCCGTACTTTACTAAATCCTGTCTTGTAAATGTAGAAAAACAGAAATATCAAAAAGACTGTATGATATATAATGCATACTGCTTTCTGAACCTTGGAAAGAACAGTTCTTTCAGTGCCTTCTCCAAAGTAATCTATTAACCATTGCTACTCTTATCAGATGGCTTCTCTGCAGAATGAGCTAGTCCCATTTCAGGAACAAATTTTTGTGCTGGATAAGGTCAAGTGTAATAAGTTTGTGGTGACCAAATTTTAATCTTGCTTTGTTGTAAATCATGAGAAAGCATACTCATTTTCATCAGTGAGAATCCTTAATTGGACCCCAGGTCTCCAGTGATCACTTTGTAATGTCACAAGTCATCCGTAATCCACTTTTGAGGTTGCAGAAAAACCTTCCTATGTTTGGTTCTGTTCTGACATTGTTTCACTCTAACTTTGTGCTTTACATAATTATAACAAAATAACATGCTTGGGGCACCTTCATTTTTTGTCCTGTAAGAGGCTAATAAACCATTAGGGGTATTTTACAACATGGTGAGTGCTATTTTGCAATGTTTCATTAGCCACAAACCCACAAGTCACCTTCAGGAATTCCAGATGACAGACTGAAGGTATTTTTGCAGCTGTTCTGTGGGAGCTCATGAAAGTCTTGTTCCCCTTAAAGGAAAAAAAAAAAAAACAAAAACCCAAACACACAGGAAGACCTTTTTATGTATCAGTCCTTTTGACAGTCCTCTGTAAAGCCAGAAGACTCGTCTCTGTTACAGCTGAGTACTGTGCAGTTTATCCATATGCCTGTGGATAGTTCAAATATCATCTCTCTCGAAAAATACTTTTGCTGTAGCACTGAAGGAAGTTACGCCTTTGAATAGGATATAATATGCTCTAAAATGCTTTGAATGGCTGTTCACTTAATAAAATATCGCCTAAAGCGATGCTATCTTCTGAGTATTATATGGTGTTTCATGAGTCAACTTTTAAATTGAATTCCCTGCCATCTTTATGTACCGGAGAACATCTTGAAAAAATCAAGCTACAAATAGTGACTGTTTTCTAAAGGTCAAAGAAATTGTAAGGGTAAAAAAAAAAAGTCTTTTCTGAAAAGAAATATTCAGGAAGCCCTGAATATTTATATACTGATATCATCTTTAGACCTCCAGGGTGTTTCAGAGTACAGACAGCTACAGTTTTTAATAAAAATGTTTTCCAAACTGAATTTCATTTCTCATTTCAGATATATAAAAAAAGATTAGTTTCCTGACTCATACTTCTTTGTTTGAGTTTTAACAGTTAATGTTTGGTCCTTTTCCAAAACTGTTTTCTGTTCTTTTTTAAAAGTACTAAGGCTTGGACTATAGAACTACCAGCAACTGTTTGGAAAAATATATGCTTACACAGCAGTGGGAAGGGATGAACCGCCCCTTCAAACGAACCACCATTCATTTGAAATGACCGCCATTTACATGACAATATTTTAGGATGTATTAGCTGGTGAGATAGAGCACGTTCTATACTGCTATTTTAAAAGTGCAGTTGGTTTACTGAGTATTAAGTCAGTGTGCAGATGTCTGTGTTTGTCCATCTGCTCTGAGTGCTCTTTTGGCAGTCCTCCATTTTTTCATCCTTACCAGAATGCACCCGCATCTACCGTTCGATTCATGGGGATGAGAAGTCATCTACCTGCTCAAGTGCTACTCCTGCTCAGGATCAGTCCATTTACATCTGTGCACTATCTGTGCACGCTGTACCATGTTTTCTACACCAGGAACTGTCTCTGCTTGCCATCTGGGGAGAACTGAATGATCAGGAAATCCTTTAAATGAAATATTGCCACAAACATGATTAATGGACTCTGGCAGTCATCAAAAAGTCTGTGGAGTGCAATGGGAAAGGACATCCTTGTCTTTATAAAGGCCAGGTAGAAAGTGAAGGAACAAAGAATATGAAACCCTTGTATAACATCCAGTGCAGAGAGACACAGGCCTGGTCTTGGTCTTCAGTAATCTGCATTGGCAAACCATATGAGATAGGGTGTGAGGCAAGATAGCAACAGACTGGTAATGATGTTGCTTCACAGCAATAGTCTCACTGCCCATCTTCCCACATCAGATTGGTTCTCCTCTCCACAGTCAGAGAGAAATTGGATTTGCAAATCAAAGCAACCATATGTTTCTGCATGGCCACGTAAGAGCTGCCCCCGTGCCACCTGTGTGGGCTGAGCACAGTGGCTTGGTAGCAGTCATAGGAGCTGGCTTGCACAACCAAAGGTGGTAGCCACCATGAAGGTGTAGTTGCTATCATTATGGAATGAAGCATTTTGTTTGTGTTGGCTGGACACAATGGCATACAAAAAAACATGGGTTGTAGGATGTCATAAATTGTGGGGGATTTGTGAATTTGAACCTTGTCCCACACTATCAGTTGTTGTCTGTCTTCTACATTGTCCATAATAACTGCTCAGGCAAGACCCCAGATAATGTGGGGGACCATAGCAGGACATAGGAGTATCAAACACACAATCGGATCATAGAATCATAGAATTATCCAGGTTGGAAGAGACCTTTAAGATCATCTAGTCCAAACATCAACGTAACTCTGATAAAAAACCAACATCACTAAACCATGTCACTAAGCAGTATGTCAACCCATCTTTTGAATACCTCGAGGGATGGTGCCTCAACCACTTCTCTGGACAGACTATTCCAATGCTTAATAACCCTTTCAGTGTAAACATTTTTGCTAATATCCCATCTGAAAACCTCCCCTGGCACAATTTGAGGCCATTTCCTCTTGTCCTATCGCCTGTGATTTGGGAGATATTAAAGAGAACCACCCCATGATTGCTGGGAGCTGAGTACAAATACAGAAAAGGGGATCCTTGCCTTGTGCCTGTAGTAACATAAGTATCTCACCATCGCGTACAGAGTAGTTAGGGTGACCAAGACAGCTGCTAGATGTGACCTACACAAGCCACACAGAAACCATCTGTGCACATACCATGACCCCAGCAAAACAGACTGAGTAGATTCATGAAGCGGTAATGTGTGTCTAATTGAAGGGAGAGACCATCACCTGCAAGCACTCGAAATGTGAGATCCTCTTCAGGAGCTCTGCAGTTTGTGCAGTTCCTGAGGAACACAGGTTAGTGGACTTCCAGACTTTGCACACACCTGCACAGACTAAGATACTTTGGGTAGCGCACACAGGTGGAACTGGTAACAGTGGGAGGAAATTAGGGAAGGAAAGACATTTTCACCTTAGAAAAGCTTTGTTATTTCTGTGTTTCAGTCCTAGATGACACAAAGCCAGAGAGTATGTGACAGGCAGAAAGGCTTAATTCAAAAAGGTGAGCTGTGAGTTGTCCATTTTGGTCAAGAAGATGGGGACTGGAGAAGGTTTTTACACACCATGTGAGTTTTTCCTGGGCTTTTATTGCACTTGGGTTTGAAAAGAAGCAGTGAAAAAGAAATACTTGATTTGTCAAAGACAGTCTAAGCAACAAATTAACCTTGAATGAAGAATCTTCTACTTGGTATGAAGGGTATGAAGGAATTTGCACAAAGGATTCCTCGCTAGGTTCTTCAGCCTAGCAGCAAGGAAACAAAGGGGTGAACAAATACTGAACCCTTCCATCTGTTCTTCCAATAAAGTGATGTAAAAGGAGAACTCATGCTATCTGCAGTCCCTGGGTGCTGCTGACTTAAGCTCCTATAAAGTAGGGCTTGATTGTAGCATTCTAGGTTAATGCACAGACTTGGCAGATAAAAATCACAGCATAATTTGTGACTCCTGAAAACAAATTAATGAATGCAATAAATCTTTGTGTTCTTTTGCTCAGAGATCAGATGAGGGAGAGAAGGAGGAGTGAAGGAGAGAGTGGACCAGGGTTAGTTGTGGTGTTTGGTACCTACCTTCTGTGCAACTAGATAGTCTTCACTTCCCCACCCCCTAGCTTTAGAGCACCTCAGCCATTTTCCTTTTCATCCTTCTTCAATCACTTCAAGATGTACCATCCCCTCTGTACTTCCTTTCATCTTGCACAACCTGTGGCACTCTCACTTTTCCATTGTATTTCTTCATGTACAATAAAGTCATTACAGAGTAAAGCTACCATACATGTCATGTCAGTGTCTTCAATCATAGCCCTGGCTTCTTTACTTCCACAGTCCCTCTTTGCTCTTTTGTTATCATTTATACAGTTAAAAAAAAAAATCCTAAAGGAAAAGTTGTGTTATGTTGTTTTCTCTCCACATGGTCTGTAGCAAAGTGTCAGTGGGATGCAAAAAGAATGCAGGAAAGGAGTGATTGGCCATAATAATAAGCTCCGATTAAATAGATACAGATCACACTCTGGGCAAAGCTGGAATCTGGTGTCCTCCTTAGCACCAATCTCCTGTTCCACATTTCACAGGCAGATGTGCCTATTAACTGCACCTACAGTTTCTGTATGTTTCCCATTTAAGGCCCCTTCTTTCAGTTGTTGCTAAGCTTGCCAAATTGTTTTAACTGTGCAGGCTGAAGATTTCCATTCTGGGTATCTACTTCAGGTTGAATTTAGAGGGGCTTTAGAGGAAATAAAGTTATGGTATTTATGTTTAAATTAATTCATTTTCAATTGACTCTTCAATCCTACAATTTGAAGTAAGCCTTTGAATTTTGTGGCAAATAAATAAGAGGGCATGTTGTCCTCATTCTAGAATATGTCCTTTGCTTACTTGTGTTGGGCGGGGAAAACACTCCTTATGCCTTTGGCCATGCTTATGTTTTGTTATGTTTTGTTTTGTTTTTAAATAATTCAACAGAAACTTAAAAATTAAGCAGACCCCATGTCTGCAGAGCCTGGCTCCCAGTAGACCAGCAGGCACTGGACAGAATTTTGGTTTCTCCATTTGTTCTTTTGGGTCTTTCTTTGGCTCCTTTGGCTAGGGATTTGCAGCAACAAGGGGGCTAGTTTCCTGATTAAGGCAGATGAGAACTTATTCAGCAACTGGATTTTTTCTCTACCTCTCCTGCCCAACCACCATTTGTCAGTTTCTTCTTGTAGAGCCATTATTACATATTTTCTTGCCTATACAGGAAACGCATCTGCAGATGGGTTTGCAGCATGGCTGAGAGCTCACAGGAGAGAGTGAAGCTGATGGTAAATCCCCCATACATGCAGCATGCAGTCAAATTCTAGGTATGCCCAAAAAATCAAAAGCTAGCAACTTGTTTTTGACAAGTCAGGCATTCCATCTTCAATCCTTCATAATCCCAGGGTGTGCAGAGTGGGAATAGAGAGCACTGAACCTACAAGTGGTCAAGGCAGGTTATGAGCATCCCTTCAGCAGTCAGGAGGGAGTCAATAGTTGTGCATGCAGTGCAGAAAGTAAGTCATGTGAAATAAATTGGAGGCACATATGAGAAATGGGAAGACTAAAAAGAAGTAAAGATTCCTTCTAGCTTACTGAATGAATGGGTCAGAGGAAGGTTTGTATGACTATGTGGTAACATATGGATTGGACAAATGGCATTAATATTGGGAAATCTTTTGACATACCTGTTTAAGAATGTAGAAGGAGAGACACACAGTCTGTGACATTAGCATAAGTTTGGGATTTGCTGTTGCCGCTGTATAAAAAAAAATACTTTGGAGCTTTGAAAAACATTTTTGGGACACTGTTCCTTGTGTCTCTTGGCCTGTTAAGCCTTGACTGCGACAAGGAAGAGAAAAAGTAAAACTAGTACTTTTAGAACATATTTGAAATAATTTAAGATCACTTCCATTAATAAAAATTCATGGTTTTAAAGCCCAATATCTCAAAACTCTCTGCATTTCAGTGAGTTGGTCTGCTGTGAAGCTGCTGAAGTTCTTACTGTTCATTGCCTATGACACAGTACACATATGGCTTTAAAACCAAACAATTTCATAATTTTCAGAATTAATTTTGCCTGTCCTGGACTTCATGAAGGTATAATTTCTGAAGAAATTCCACTTCTTTGGCAGTTGGGGGAGGGGAGGGCAGGGAAATACTTCCATGGCAGATTGGCTTTAAAATATAAATGGTGCTGTTTGAAGCAGCTTAGGAACCAGGAATGCTAGACTGAATCAGGGAGACAGCTTAATGGGAAGGTGATGCAATCATAGATACATGATAAATTGCTTGGTTATTTCTTTATCAAATGCCCTGCAGTACAATATGTCACTCGATCATCCCACACATACGCATAGGCAGATGTCTTGGGGAAGATGCCCCAGAAAGCATAAATTCACTGCACTCTCCTGAAGTCCATTTAAATCCTGGAGCTTTGCCATTTTGTACCAATTAAGAATTTGGCCCCTTTGTCTCCATCTATGTTCACTAAGCTGCAGACCAAACTGATGATTATTTGTCTTAGTAAGTGTTGCAAGTTTCTGGCTCTTATTTGCTAATGAAAAAAAAATGTTCTAACATGAAACTGGGCTTAGATCCCAGTTTTCAGTCATACTCTCCATTAAAAGATGAAGGATGTGGCATACATCACCTGAGAAGCATAAATCATATAGTAATAGTACTGTTGTTTTCCTAAAGAAAACTCAGGACTTAATTGCGTTCACATCTCTTACTGCATCTATCCTGGTGTCCTGAGTCAGTTGCATTAAGATTGAGAAATCCTTACCAAGGATACAACGCACACAATGGTTACAGTCACTGATGTAATACTGGCGCCAGTAAGCTTTATTTTATTTAAAAAAATACTACTTTCCATGTACTTTAAAATAGTATAGACATAAAATATTTTTTAAAAAAACAGAAGCTCTGTCTGTGTAATTTGATGCTGAGCCTTAGCAAAACAGGCAAAGTTCCAAATATTTTTCCCTTCTTAAATGTTTTAAAATATGTTTCCAAGGGTGATTTGGCTGGAGAGGCAACCACTGGGGAATTACAAGCTGAAAAGTTTTATTTTTTGTGAAGATCTGTATTTCTGTGAAGAAACCGCAACTGCTTTTAGGGCTGGCCAGGAGCCAGAGGTAAGGTATGCTCAAAAACATGCACTCAAGTGAAGTCTCAGAATGAAGCTGAAAGCAAAGGACTTTCTTTCTTAAAACTTAGAGACACTGAGATAAGTCCATTGCAGACAGAATATCTTGACTGGTGTGTAAGGCTGCTGACCTCTGGAGACTCCTGCCCATGTTTCCCTTCCCTTGCTTCCCACTCACACCAAATTTTTGCACCACTGAAATGAAGGGAGTTTTCCTTGTGTAAGTGTTTACCAGTCCGGGGTCTCCCTTTGTAGTTAATTAGTTGTTTGACATATTCAGTAGGAAGCCAGATCAACTAGAGGCGTAAGTAATGCATAATTTTGCATTGCCAGGGGAAGTTTAATTTACGAGCTTGTTATACTCATAGCCAAATGTTACTTTTGGCAAAAAGAATGTTTACAATGTTGTTGTTAGGACAAGTTACAAGTATTTTTTCTTCAAGGCCTGGTCTACACACCCCTGGAAGAAACAACATGTCACTTGTCACTGCTTCCTAAAGCAGCAGCCTTCTTTCTGCCTGTGGGTGGACATGTAACAACCATCTGATGCTTTGGAGAACGTGGCTTTTGGGAAGCCTGTGGGCAACCTGTTTGTCAGGCACCTGAGCTACCTTCTCTACATGCCGGGTAGCACCTACAGTATTTGTTTGAGAGCCTTGCCTGGGCAAAGACCTGGGCAGAGTTAGGCACATCAGTCCCATCTGTGCACTAGGCCTCCCTCTCTGCAAACATCACCTACCTTCCTGTACCGGACATGTTTTCCTATTATACCTGAGTCTAGACTTAAGCACATTTGACCTTGTTCCCATTTAAAAAAACTAGAGAAGCACTTGCGTCCAGGAGGACCTCAGCTTGGAGCACGTGGTGTTCTTGGACAATCAGCTTCTGAGGAGAACATCTCTGGTTATTCTTGCTCAGAAATATTCCCACAGTTGCAGTCAGGTCTTTTTCACAATAACCCAGTGGTTAAAGAGTTTGCCCAGGAGCTGGGAGACAGGAGCATGCACCTTCTTGTTGGCTATTTCTCTGGCCTCATTACTCTGGCATTCCTCCTTGTGTGATAGTACAGCTTCGACAGGGAAGGGGGGAATGACCTCTCCAGAAACCTGGTAGCACATCTTTTCTCAGTAGGTCAGAACCATGGCGTTTTCATCCAGTGTAGTTTCAGAGACCCTCAGCCATCATCTCTCTCTTGGCTGATTGGTCATGCCAATATACCATACAAAAGAGAGGAACGCACCAGAAATACCCGTATTAGTTTTGAAGTCCCAGTCTGTTTGTGCCTCAATGTATGGACTCTGTGTTTGTAGACTAGGTGAATAATGTTCAAGTAGAACACGTCTGAGGACGTGTGTGTGTGTGTGTGTTGAAGCATGCATTTGCTATCAGCATTTCCCATGCAGTCTGCTGTCCGCCCACTCAGCTTTGAAGACATCAACCTTTTTTTTGTTGACTGGTGGGACTTAAATGCTGAATTCTGACTTATGCAGCACTCACCTGCGAACGTGTGCTTAATTTTTAGAAATCATTAATTCCTAAATTAGAAGTACTGTGTCTTTTCCCTGGACCTCTCTCCAAACAAGAGGGGCTTTCATTTTGCCACCTCTCCACTTCCCCCTTAATCATATTTCAGGAAATAGCTACTTTGTGCGGTGTGCTCCCCTACAGTGAAGACCAAAGAGTGGATGAGAGGAAATCTAGTTAATTCTGACCAGCATAGCATTTAAGGTAATTTCATGACTGACTTCAGGAGGGCTTGTGTCCAGCTCTCCCAGGGCCCTGAGAGCAGCTGTGTTGTGGGAGCCAGAGGCAGACAATTAGTCTTGCTTTCCATGCTGTGGAGCAGTCAGTACTCAGAGCAGATTCATACCTTCAACAGACCAACATTAATTTTAGTCCAGACTATTATCACTGCAGGTTTAGTGTTCGGTTAAAAATGAGTTATTGCCTGATAAAAATGGTTGGGATTATTATATAGACACTGGGCCTCAGGGAAATGGCATATGCAACTATTGCTGTACTTTGATCATAATGTCCTAAGGGTTTTGGTATGCACACCAACTTCTGATTATATTTTACAGCTTTCTCTGCTCTTTTCCTGTGTCTAGTTCCTTTATGAAAGAAAGGAACAGAAACATTTTTATCAGGCTAGGGAATAACCATGACTCCACAATGCAGATCACAGAATATATTGCAGAGGTGACCCATCCTTTAAACAGTCCACAAGGAAAATCTGAGATTTATCATCTGTTCATAATTGAGAATTTTTTCATGTGAAATCCTTTTATTTTTATTATCCTGAATTAGCTCCTTGAACAGCTGCTTTATTTTTATATTTTTACTGTGGTAGTTTAGTGCTCTTTCATCCTCCATTCTTTCATTAACTTTTATGATTTGTCCCAAGTAATGCCTGAGAATTGACTTACTGAAACTGCGTGGAAAAAAAAAAAAAAAAAAAAAAAACCAAACAAGAAAGAATTAGCAAAGACATTTTAAAAGGCTATGTATGCAAATATTGCCAGGCCTTTTAAACTGTGATGATGCTCTGAAGATTGACGGCTGAATAGCTGTTCTTTTGGCAGTCTAACTTCTGTAAGAGCTTCTAGGATGGAGTAGGCAGTCCCTTCTCCACAGAGTTACTTCATGAGCTCCTCTGTTTCTGTACAACTCCTCATCCATACTGCCAGCCTCCTGCTCCACACACAGAGTCTCCAACCTGAACACCAACACATGCATGGGGAAGCACAAGTCAAGCTTCTGCAATGACATTTCATAATCAAAGCTCACTCACGGGAAATCTTTCTCCTTTTAGATAATATCAGAAAATGTTACTCTAAATTGCATTAAGAGTCAGACAGTGGAATACAAAGATTCCTCTACACAACTGCTAAGCACAATTTAATAAATCAGAGCAAGCATGTCTCCAGGTTATATCCATTTACCATAATCTCTTCAGACTGAACCAAACTACCAGGACTGGATTCAGAGAGCTCAGAGGCACTTACTTCATTAGCTGTGTGGTAAACTCTTCATGGGTTGTAGAGTGATTCTTGCAGAAATCATAATGCTAGATATTGGAGACATCTAGCTCTACAATGCTAAAGAGAGCAGGTCAGGAGCAGAGCACATGCAAAATGATGCTTTTCTGAATTGGTCCTCCCAGCCTCCATGCTCAGCACTTGCACTACACTGGCTCATCATAGGCACCCAATTCCTCTTTGAAAGGGTTTGTATTCTTTTGGGGTGTACCACATACCGTGGCAGAGGGGTCCACATCTTAATTATGCACTGTGTAAAGAAATGTGGAAGGAATTTGTTTTATATCTGCTAATGCTAAGTTCACAGGTCTGGTATTGCAGGAAGTAATGAATCACCATTCTTGGTTTACTTTTTTCACAGTGTCCATGATTTCATCAATATCCCACTCAGATGCCTTTTTTTTAGCCTGTGCTAGTCTGTCTAAGGATACATAGATTGAATTACTTTTTTCTTGTAATAATTGTCTTTCTGGAATATCTAATATCTGCTGCTTGTTATTATGCTGTTTGGACATTTTGATAAGAAAAGAGAGGTAGGATAGAGCAGCAGGATGAATTGAAATTTTGTATAAATGAGGTAGAATCTCTTACCAGTTAGCTGTTTTCTTACAGTGGATACAAAAGGCCAGTTCCACTTTTGAAAGTGTGGCTGATGTTACCCTTAGGTTATGGAAAGAAGAGAATTCATCTATGTTTGGCTTAATATTACCTTGCTGAAATTTCAGACACAGCTAGTGTCTGAAAGTCACTGCTTGGAGCTGACTCAATTAGACATCTAGATCACAGCCTTTCGCTGAAGCTGGCATGGGCTTCATTATTAATAAAAAGTCCCATGCATGCATGCATTACAGCTGATTAGCAAATAACATATTTTCATGGGAAACACTGCGTATCTCTCTGTGGCATAGTTTGAATGCTCCTTCAAGTTCCGCACATCTACACCAATAGTACATAGCTCCTCAAGTTCTATACATCCATACCAGTAATACATAAGGATTTTTGGCCTCTTGGCAGGGGGGGTTATGCTGGCCATTAGGAGCTGACCACATGCCTCTTACTGGTCTAGCTAGTAATTACATTTAGTTTTTAATTTAAAAAAATACATTGACTGCAAATCTGGGTTGGGCTTTTTTTCCGGTTAATGGATGATCACAGACAGATTGAATCTTTATGAAACAGTGAACCTATTGTGCTTGCATTGTTGCACACGGTGCTGAGGATGAAATATTTCAACAAATCAAGTGCAATCATCATCACAATTTGTTCTCCCTTTCAACATGGCAAGTACCTTAGCCCAAAGTCTTTTCTTCAGGGGGTAATCTATTCCATGGTGTATTATGCTGGAATGTGAAATAAAAATAAATTATTTCATTTGCATCATCTCTAAGAAAACTGGAGCTGCTCAGCTGCATCAATAAGGAAAAAACACTTGAACACTTCAAAGAACTGTGGCAAGTTCCCTCTTCTTTTCTACCTTGAGCTGTGTCTGCTTTATTCAGCATGGAATCATTGGTTGAGTAAGAAGCTAATCATGCCATAGATGGTTCTAAGAAATGGGACATTAAGGAAACTGTATCACATTTGTACTGAAGGTATCCTGAGCCTCCAGAAAGAGAAGAAACATTTGAATTAAAAATATAGATTCTAAAATGTGAGGGAAAAAACCCCTTTTTTCCTTTTCCCTTTTTAAAAAATTCCTTTTTTAAAAAACTAATTAAATTCCAAATCTTTTTACTAAGTTATACTATGTACAAAATAGGGTCATAGAATAGTTTGCATTAGAAAGGACCTTTAAAGGTCATCTAGTCCAACCTCTCCTGCAATGGCAGGGACATCTTCAACTAGATCAGGTTGCTCAGAGTCCTGTCCAACCTGACTTGGAATGTTTCCAGGAATAAGGCATCTACAAACTCTCTGAACAACCTGTTCCAGTATTTCACCACAAATAAAAAGACTGTTCCCTACATTGAAAATAAATATAGAATGTTATGTATAGGATAAAATGAAATATGTCTAAGAACATTTGTATTTTACTTTAAAATATTTTTGAAACATTGGGAAGTTGGTTTACATGTTTGTTTTTCTTGAAGACACTGCCTGCCTTATAGCTATAGAAAACCACTTTAAATCCCTTATGAAATAAAAATTTAAAGACTACGTGAATAAAGTAGCCAACCAAAATGATCTGGGCAATAACAGTTGCTATTTCACAAGTAATTTCTGTTCACCCACATGTGAGGACATGCTCAATACAGTTATGAATGTCTTACAATCTGCTTTTCTAAACTGTGTATATGAATTGTGAGGCCCACTTCTGGACTTGATGTGGGCTGTTTGGGATCTGTAGCTTAGCTGAAAAATGATTGCAACTCAAGATTCAAAGAAATGCATTTTTAGAAGGGTGAAATTGTGTGAAATTTGTGAAATTCTTGTGAAATTCTCTAAGTACCTGCAAATTGAAATCTTATTGAAACCACACACTTTTAGTGAACTGCAGTTTGTTTACAATTAAAGAGAGGACATTAGAGTGCACATGACAAGAGCTAAATCTCGAACACTGTAGAAAAATAAAAAGAATATTTTGTAACTTTGCTTGGCAAGTACAGGTTTTTGTTTTAGAGAGGCATGGCAGCTATGCTTCTGATAGCTGTCATTTCTCTTCTGAAACAGTGCAGCAAACTCTCATTGCCTTCTGGTTTTGAGCACCCAGAGAGATATACCCTGAATTGTCCACATTCCTCTGAAATTGTATGGGTCATTTTCAGGGTAACAAATAACCATTATCACTGTATATATATTTTTTTAACTTGTATTCACCAAAATAAAACTAGAATCTTTTCAATGGATAGCATCAAAACACAAAATTTCTGCATGGAAACAGACTATCATAAGTATTGGCAATCAGAAAACTCTGTACATTTATTTTAACCTACTCTTGAGACCCACGGAGGTTTTGGTGATGCTTTCTAAGTGCTCCCAGACTCTTCAATTTTGTTTTCCACCAGATAACTCTTATTAAGTATCAGTTAAAATTCATGGCTTGTTTTCATAATTCAAAATTATTAAATAAAGCACTAGGACTAGCAAGACAGACATGGTCTAATAAATTACAGTGTACTTTTACTAGATTAACAATGTGTTAGCTTTGACATCAGCTGTAATATGATCCAGTATTGTGAGATGTACTTCTGGATCCTGACATGTTTATTATTAAGCCTGACATTTTTGCTGCATTTTTATATTAATATTATTATTATTAAGAGCTGAATGCATGTACATTATGGGGCAGGATTTTTTTACAAAGTGACAATATGCAAGCTCCTGCTTGAAACAGCTTTCTCTGCCAAATGGGGTTATGGAGAGTCTAGAAGTAAGAGCAAAAGTCAGCACACAAAAGGGCTTGTGTCTTAAGATGTTAGTCTGGAATTTACCTTTACGTCAGCCTCCTGGCCTACTCAGACAAAAATGTACTGAATGTCAGTCATGGATGGGCAAACTAAGGGTATTGCTGGTCTCTTGACATTGCACTATTTGGATATGATGGATGTGGAGAAATTTAATCCTTCCAGAGGTGGCACTGTCAGGACAAAGAGTGCAAACAATTTTGTACTGGAAAAAAACTTTCCATTTTCATCTTTTTGTGCCAAAAATGTTAGAGTCTCCAGCTGTTCTGTGTTAAATGCTAAATCTACTATAGAAAAGAATCTCAAAGAAAAGGTTAAGCATCAAATAGCAGTTTCTATTGGTTGGATTATGTTTAGACCATATAAAACATGCTAAAAATTATTTCCCAGGCACTGTTAAAACATCTGCTTTCTGGATTAGAAAGCTAGACATTCAAATCCAAGTTGGGAAAAAAAAAAAACCCCAGATAGCCAAAAGCTGTTTTCTTTAAAGGCCCTCTGCTGCAAACAAGTGAATTGAGTGTTTGTGATATCTTCCTAATATCCCAGAAGTCAGTCTGAGCAGACGGAGAAAGAAAGCAGATGTTCTACAGACTGAGACACTGTTATTTGAAGAACAATATAAGTAATCTTCACAAAAAATGTTACTTAATTTGGGCTTTCCCTTATGTCATCTCTGCACTAAAACTGAGTGTTTTCCTTTGTCCTTTTAAATACAGAAAGAAGAATGGAAGTGTCTGGTTCTTTGACATCTGCACTGGTTTTAGCACTGTGTATTACTCTTCCACAATGCAGGGAATCCCAGCATTCATTCTGGCAACCTTATGTTTTCCTGTGTTCCTCACAATTTCTCTACAGGTGATTTATTGGTTTCCTTTCATAATAGCACCTTGCTCTGGACCATGACTGTCATTTTCTTTAAAATGCAAATAACAGTGCCATGGCAAAAGCTGAGCACCGTATATCAGCTGGTCAGAATTTCATCTTGATATTGTTGCAAATGCTGTGATTGCAGCATAAACCTTTTGATATATGGCCTTCCTTAAAATTCCCAAATTTCTAGATGTGTTTTTACAAGAATGTGACCCTATACTCAGAAAATACGTGTTTCTATTCTTACGGTATCCTAGAAGAATCCTCTTGAACATGTGAATTAAAGCTCTCCAGATCTATTTTTTGAAATCTTGTAATTTTAAGCCCATTTGATGATTTTGGGAATGACTCACAACTTTTTTATTTTAGAAGTTCAGAGTACTGTAATGGAATGCAGAAAGCTGGTTGCAGAGTGTTGACTCTTTTTGTCTTCAGTGGCTGACTTACATAATTGAAGACAGATGAATACATATTCTGGTCAACGTTTTCAGAGCTATTTTGGGGTCAGACTTGTGAATAGAGATAGCTGAAAACATCTTGTAGTTACTTTTTGGTAATTGAGTTTTAATTACTTGTTTGTAAAAAGTATTCTGTTGTTTCACCAAAAATATCTTTCATCTGAATGCTGAGAACATGAACAGTCAATAGGTTTTGGGTTTCAGATTTTTGTCTAAAGAACATCCAAACAAAAATTCTAAAAGTGAGTGGCTACTTTTTTTAACATGGATTATTCAGTACTGGGTTTTCTTTATCTGCTACAGACGTGCAATATGTCATCAATGAGAGACCAAGTATTCATCTAAAAAAATCTTTTTTCTTCATGAAAACACCAAACATTCCCTAAATTCTCCCCAAATTTGCCTTGAGTTCTTTGTATTCTCGAAACAGTGCTATTACCTGAGAATTATACTGGATCAGACATTATTTGCTGAATGTTACTGGTAAAGAATTAGCTGTGCATGGATTATACATGCTTCAATGTCTGGCATTTTCTGTAGCAACTGCAAAATACCTAACAAAGAGTCACTACTACACTGAAAGTACAAAGTTTGCTACAGATACACATGCTGATGGCTGGATATATGGAAACACAAAATAAACATTTAACTGTATCACCTGGACAGGATATGGATATCTGTGTATATGCAAGCTCCAAGCGACTCAGAATCATGCCATCACATAGACATTCATGGTATATTCATACATTTTTGTCCAGCGTTTGATCAGCTCTATAATAAATTTCCTCTTTATCAATTTAGAGGTATCATTTCTGCTTTAGATATTTCACCACATTAGTTCCTCCTCAGTACTCACTCAGAAATCACTTGGAATAAGCTGATTGCTTTGCCTTCAACACACAAATCTACTGAATCCTATAGCTATACCAAAAAGTGTATGGGATGGGCACACAAACGACCTGACTTTGTAAGGTCAAAGCTTATTGATGAAGATTTCTGAACCTAGTGGAAACTTTAGCATAGAAGACAAGGAAAGCTTAGGTCGTCACAATTATGTTATGTTGTATGATCTATGGTGTCCGTTTGTTGGTAAGATATATGCCTAAGGTTAATTTGCTTTTATATTTTGAATAATAACACAAGAAAATATTACATACACACAGGACAAGTTAGGGGTATGCAGAGACCTTCAACTGTGTAGATATTTAGTAGTTTTAATGAAATGAGACTGACTTGTGTGATATCTTAGCACTGTTTTGGCTTCCAGCTTGCTTAAGCTATAGTACACTACTGTTTTAGACACAATCTGCACAACAATGCTTGGCCAGGGTTGCTAAACTCTGAACCAAGGTAAGGCAGCATCTCAGATTCGTGGATGTAACCCTCCAGAGATGTAGAGACAAGAGTAATTCAATCACTCACTACATGAAGGACAAAGGAGGCCATGCACCATCTCATGCAGCTTGTAGCATTTACATTATAATTGAAACCAGAACAGCCAGAGGAGGTTATTTAGCATCTGCAAAGCATCTTAGTAGATGCTTAATGAATTAAGGTAGCTTATGATTTTCAGAAAGTTGAGTATTATCACTTTAGTTGACAGCCTATCCCAAGACAGATAATTACATTGCTGTTGACCTTCTTGTCCTTTTCTCTTCTCTTTAGCCTGCTCACAGCCCCTTTTTATTCTTTCCCCTTTTTACCTCTCCTTCTCTTTCCTTTGCTACCCTGAGGCAGGTAGAATGAGAATCCCCATGGAAATGAGTCATGTGTTGCTTCCTGTGTTTCATCCTTCCCTGGTTGTCTTAGTGTCTTCATCATTCTGCTTGAATTCTGCTTGTTAAATCATCCTTTGCTGGATAAAGCCCTAATCTCCAGTAAAGCTTTGTTTGCTGAAAAGTCTCTGTAATGACAATTACTCTAGTAGTGCAGTTCCTTGCAAACAAAATTTAAGATTCTTTAGAAAGACTTTTTTTTTTTTTTACAAGAAGACAAGCTTTTTAGAAATTAAGAAAATTATTGAAATTGGTAACTGGTGGGCAGTAAGATCTCAGTTTCCTGACTTCAGTTCTATATCACGATAAACTCATTTTTCTCCAATTCAAATTTTTTTTTTTTTTCTGTAAAAGCAGAAAGCTTATTTCACATTGATTTTAATGAGAAAATGTAGGCTAAACAGGAAACATTAGCAGCAAAATATAATTGATTTTTTTTTTAATGGCATCAGTTGCAAGACAGAGGAGGAGATCTTGATGTCATCTCTTGGAACGTGCTTGTTATTCTCAGATATTAACGGAGTACTTCCAGTAATCAGTTGTCTTCCTCCTGAGTGTTACTTAACTGTTCCGTGTCAGTATTCAGACTCCAGTGTAGAAGTGGTTCCTAGGTACGTGGTGCTGCTTTTGATCCATTTTTGGACAATACAAACTTTTTAAAGAGCAGAATATGAAATACCGTAATAATCATATTGTCTTGTCTGGTCAGCTCTTTTTTTGGCTCTTTTGTAAGCCGTCTTTGCTATCTGGGGCACATAAAAAGGAGTCAATGTTTTCAAATATATTGGCCTAATCCTTTGAGCTCTGTGCAGATATCTAGAAGGTCCAAAATTGTCACATGCCAGCTGTGAGGAGCACTTATTTTGTTGGACAGTTCCTTGGTCACACCAAGAGCAAGGTAAAAAGGTCTCTAGGAATTGCATGATAAAAGCTATTTAGATACTGCATCTGTCAGCGTGAAAGCTAGAACAGTGCTTAACAACGCTATTTGCATTTTTCAGCTGTTGAAAGAGCTAGTCCATCTCCCACTAGTATGGTAGAAAAGATTCCCATGGACATAGTCAGGAACTGCTCTGAGCCTAGAAGGAAACACACCATGACAGTGTGAAGGCAGCTGGAGATGGAACTAGTAACAACTCTGGATGGATATGCAGAAACAACAGAAAAGTGATAGAAGAGTAGATAAAAGAACTGCAGTTCTACCTCCGTATTACAACACAATTGATATATTGGGTAAATATTATAATCTTTGTTTACAGGAAAAAAATATTCTGTTTCAGTAATTAGAACAACCAAACAAACAGACACTTATAAAACCTGTATTTCTTTCTATGGTCTACTTCTCAAATTGACAAATACTGTCTGTCTAGATAATTTCATGATTTAAATGAGAATGATTAGATGTGTGTCATTCTTCATGGGAGGCTGACACTCGTCTCAGTGTTCTGCTTCTTCACCCCTTTCCTTTTCTGCAGGGAACTGTTTTTCCCCCACCAACCAGACCTGGCATTTGTTGCCAACTCCCCTGCTTCCTTTCTTACTGTTTGCAAACCCTCCTGTCATGTAAAACACCCTGGTTCAGCAGAGGTGACTTATCTTGTAGCTGCCTCTTCTCACATCTTGCACATCTACCAGTGGGGTCTACCAAACCCAGGATTGCCCCGGCCTGCCAGGAGAGCAGACCCAGATCTGAACTGAGATCAGGAGCCATCTGAAGGGCTCAGGGCATCCCATGGTACCAGCATATCATCTACCAACAGTCTTGGGCATATTTATATAGTTCATTAATTTTCTGATGTAGCTTGTATAATGCTCAATTTGTGCTGTATATATACCAAGTATATACATATATATATATATGGGGTATATGTATACCAAGTCTAGATGAAGTTAAATCGCATGTTCTCTGACATTTTAAGGACATTTTACCACAGCAGCAAGGACCGAGAGTCTGAAATGGACGTTGATACAGAAGGCTGACACAGACACAGATTTTCCCAAGATGGTTACAACAAACCTTGGTGGTGTTTGGTTTTTAGATATGCTTTACCTTTTTAAAGGGTGAGGATAAGAACCAAATGTTTAACCCAGTCGCTTTCTAGCAGACGTAAGCTGGAACCATTCCAGTCCACTTTAACCCCTGGACATAATGTTTACTCACTAGATGGTCAGATGCCAGCTGTTATAACACGCACAGCTTTGCTCCAGCACACAGCACAAGTAGGTGTATTTATACAAGCTTGAGGGATTACTTACAGACAAATAACACACGTAAGAAGATGCTAATAGACAGCTACGCTATGGAAAGCAGAGCAAGGGAAAGGATACATGTTCTAAAGAAGTCCAGAGTTTGCAAAATAAAATCTTCAAGAGAATTTCTAATCTACTCATGAAGAAAATCATTAGGAGTACAACACAGCAGCACTTCTTTTCCAATGTGTGTCACTTTTGCCCTGCTGTGCTGTTTGAGCTGGTAATGAGCCACACAAGGTCCAGAACTTTATGTGTCCAGAAGTCCAGGAATTTGTTTAGTCTTATTTTCCTTGAAGTCCTAAGTCATATTTCTCTTTTTAAATCTGTATGGTTCCAAGTGAAAAAAAAAAAAATATATATAGCAGCATTTTTTTTCTGAATTTCTGTGCTTGGTTATCTCTCAGATGGAATCTGGTTTTGGTCCTCTTACTGTTTCTCTCTACCCATATATACACGGCCACCCATCCCTCATTCAGCCTGACCTCCTAGCTCACGACAAGTCTGCTGGGATGCCAGCCTCCTTTGCTGCTAAACCTAAACTTAGTTTCCTCCTTTCCAACAGGATGTACCTGGTCATGTACTCGTCTAAAGCTACTCTGTAGCCAGACAGGTTTCCTGCTATTGAGTGCTGGTAGGCTCATCAGATTTCTCTGATTTATGGATGTGTGCAGTTAATTTACATCAATAGGCTTCCTAAACCTTTCAATGAGCCACATTCATAATGTCCTTCAAAAGTTTTGGCTCTCTGGCTAATCTCAGAACTGTGTATTCTTTATTCCTGTGCCTGATTTAGTTATTGAAATCCCAGTTTATGGCATTTACCTATTAAATATGTAGTTTCCCAAGGGCTAGTTGAAATAGCTAAGCACTTGGAATGAAAAAAACATTGAACTTGGCAAATATTTGGTATCCACTTTAGAGTGGTAGAATTTACTTTGGGTGATTATTGTTGTTGGAAGTAGTCTTCCCATGCTGAAGAGATTTTTCACTAATGGAATGTAATAAGAAAATGATGTTGTCTTCATTCCTACCATGACTTAATTTGCGTTCCTGATGACATACATTACCTATAGGCCCATTTGGGGCATATTGGCCCATTGCCATCTATCCAGAGCATAAGATGAAGAGATTTTAGGACACTCTTCTTATTGCACACTTATCATGACTCCTGTGAGCATTTCAGGCACATTGTCTTTGACTAGATTCCTCTCTGATGAAATGAGGTAATGCATAAGTGTCTTGAATTTCACATTTGAGTTAAAAGGGATTAAGTTTATGTAGTGTTTTGAACAAGAAATGTATCAAGTAAGAAAAAATATAGCTGGTCCTACTATATTTGTTAAATCCAAAAATGTGGTTTTCTGTGACTTCACACCTCTGTTTATGGGTGAACTGTTATGTGGGGAAATAGTTAGCCCTACAAGCAAACAGCAGTGTTTTCACTAATGGCATCAGGAAAACACGAGTATAAAAACCATTAAATGCCTGTAGGAAGAGAGTAGTGGGCTAATATTGTCCATCTAGACAGCAAAGGTCAGATGCTGCCTTGACCATCCAGTCCTGTCCATTTTGCCTGGATGACAGAGTAGAAATTTAGGTTGATTTTTGATCTTCCTAGTGGGATCCCTATAACCATTTTAATGACCAGCTCAGAAACTGCAGGCTGCGGATTGCCCCTCAGTTCCTAGTCAGTGGGGAATGCCCATCAGAAGCTCAGTCATGCTGATAGTGCTTCCAAGGAAAAAAGCATGAGGAAGAAATTGTGCATGAGAAATCCTTCATGATAACAGTGAAACACGTGGTGCCTCAGTTTAGGACCCACTGTCATGGAGTGTACATTTCCTGTAAATAGGGAAGTTGATGCCATCTGATCCCAGCACCAGCAATTGGCTTCAGCCTTCTTTCAAATTTTCATTGCAGCCAACTTTGAACGTCCAGCCTTAGGTCAGAAGGAGCTTTAAGGCTTCCTGTGATCTCGCCCTCTCCAGAGCCTTGATAAAACCTTTGTGTGTGAAGGTGGGGTAAGAGTGTCAGAGGCTCCTGCTGGGAAAGCTGGCAGGGAGATATTAGCATAGTGTTTCCAGGGTCATGGGTACCTGCGTCCAGCTCAGCTTGGAGGAAAGGGTGGTGGCAGCAGGATGGGTGGGAGGGAGCAAGCCCTGCTTGTCCTAACTAAACTGGTTTTCCCCATCCTAGCACTGCAGAAATAGTGATACAGAAGCAAAGGGAAAGGCGGTGGATGTATTAATGAGAATGATTTACTTTTGCACTTAGAGTGAGGAATTCAGTTTCTTTATTAGGCCACCAGAGTTTCCACCTTCCTTTTCAAAATAAAATGGAATCTCTGAGGTCTTCTGTTCATAGACAGGTTAGAGCCAATTAATAGAGTCCTTTAAACAAGCATAGTATTGCTGTTTGCATGTCATTCTGTAGAGGTTTGAACTGCTCATGACATGGTGAGGTTAGGTTCTCGTTCAGTTTTCTGACAGGCCGTTTTCTCAAGGTACATGCTAATTCTGTAGGCGAAACAGTGCCTGTATTATTATTCCCAATGCCTTGGTAAGTAATGTGCAATACATACAGGCATTCACTAGTCACATAAGTGAGGCCGGGGGGCTTGGAGATGCTGCTTTGGAAGGGTTAGCAGCAATGAGTATCTGTGTGTGCGAGTCAGGGTGAAACATTTTTTTTCCCCATCATTCTGTCCAGTAACATTTGTTTATCTCAAGAGAATGGGTAAGATGTCGTGGAGACCAGCTTATTTCAGAAACTTTTGAATGAAATGTAAGCATTTCCCATGGTCTAAGTTGTGCACTGACTGAATTCAAACCCCTTTGTCATCAAATGGGATGAAATACACATCTTTGCTCCAAAATGGAAGCTCCCACGTTTATAAAAGCATCATCCTCAGAGATTTAGAATTTAGGTTAAAATTTACAATTAGTTGCAAGGTAGGTCATTTAAGAAGTTCATCATTCAGCCTCACAAAGAACATTTTTACAGGTTCTCCAAACTTGCCAGGGTGTCTTTCTATAAGCTGGTATGATTTTAATTATGTCTGTTTCTATAAGCTGGTATGACTGGTAATTAAGATGATTGAGGACTCCATAGTTCTAACACTGCACACTTAGTTCTTCAATACCATAGTAAGAGAAAATGTCACTGTTGATTTCTCTGTTTTTAAGAATTAAAACTAAATACTGCACTAAGTCAGCCACTGACATAGGCTTTATTCAACAAATAATTTTTAAAAGTTATCAGCCACATCTACATGTTGAAAAATTAAATGTATTGAGAGGAAAATGTTAAATACTCTGTTTTGATGACATTTTGTTGAACCGGTGCTAGCTTAACATGCAAGTCCAACTCTGAGAGTGTGAAAAAAAAAAAAAGGTCTTTCTGCAGTGTATAGGTAAACCAATCTGCTACCCACATGCTCTGCAAACGCTGGCAGACAGCCAGGGAGCAGATCTCAATTAAACAGATTAGGCCAAAGAAAGCATAAATGCAGAATTCAGGCAAATTACAAAAAATTGCCCTCATTCAAACATACCTCTTATTTGAAGTCTAGGTATAAGCTGCACTGAAATGTTAAAAGTACATTTGAAAGACTTTGGCAAGCTTGCACAGGATTTGATGCACGTCAAGAGGGAGCACAATATGAAGCCACTTCACTTGAACACAGGCTGGATGTGTTTGAAATTCATCATATTGAAGCCAGCACTTGCTTTGCAGGCCTCGTTAGAATAGCTAAACGATACAATGGCTTCTTTCTAAATAAACAAATGGGGCTCATAGGCTGCTAAGTCTTTTTTTCAAATACCCGGGCTCAGATCTGATCAGCTGCCTCTGAGCCCAGACAGACTGCCCTCTATGTTGGCTGGCAGGAAGGAGATTTTATCTCTTGTGTGTTTAGGACCCCATAATTGAATCTCACTCCTGACTCCTTCAAAATGAACAGTGTATCCTCCCCACGGTTTTCAGAACACATGCGGAGGAAATAGCAGGGCTGCAAGCTAACTGGCACAAAAATTCTAACCAGATGATGGAAAAAATGTTTGTCAAACTGAGAGCATTTGAGAGATTTTCTTCTTCCTAGAGGACTGTATATAATCCAGTAAATAGCCTCCCCTGGAATCGATTGACCCTATCTTAAGAAAGCTGTTACTTGTTATTCCAGTACCATTTTGCCAAGCACTGTTTTTTAACATACACAGGAAGATTCCAGGGTATAATATTTCCCCTTTATTGGCAGGCATATAAAGTATGTTTGAAAAAACCAGAGGGATAAAACCCTCAAAAGCAATAAATGACACTTTGGAGAGGGGAAAAATGCTCATAAACCAGCACTGTTTTCCCAACTTTGTTAACTAAAAAAGGTGATTAAAATACTTCCAGAAACCCAATACTTGTTTTGCTGAGTTTTTCCTTGAAATAATGATGGTTTTTCCCCACTTGTCCATGAAGTCCCAGAGTGTTTACTTCAGCTCCTTCTGAAGAAGACTGTGTCACTCGGTACGGAAACAAGTTCTTTTCAGGACAGATTTTCGGGTGAAGAATCAGTGAGTCATTAAGAACTAGGAACAGATCGTGGTGTTAGTCTTTCCCTGTCTCCAGAGGCTTTTCTGCTTCATTAACACACTCATTTTCAAAAACAACACTTATTTACCAACACTAATTCACCAAGTACCTCTGACAAGACCAAGTGAAATGTTTTTCTCAATTGCAGAGGTAAAAATATGGAGCCAAACCTGCAGAATATATAAATAAATCTGCCTCTTATTTTTGCTGAGGGACTAGCACTAATGTTCACCAACTGAGGACTGGGCCCCCATCTAAAGTTCAAAGAACATTTTCCTAGCAAAGATACATGTGTATGGAATCTGCTGTGAAATAGCACAGCTGGGATAAAGATTCACAGGGAAATCTGTGCTCAGTCTGTTGCCAAACATGCCCAGGATGCCTTGACTGCAGTTAGTCGCTGTCTGTTTTCACCCCAGTCTTTGGGGTTATTTCCACTTGCACATTGTCCTGTCTGTAGCCTTAGCATTCTTGCTGTAACAGTTATTGAAAGGATATTTCATGGGCAATTCTGCCCTTTCTACCTGGATTCAGTTTAAGAGTGGAGAAAGCTTCTGCGAAGCAGAGTAGCTTCATTTAGAGAAAAGATAAAATAAATTGGGGAAAAGATTGTTGCTCCTTTAAAAATATCAGACAAGGGATTTCTGGGGGGGCATCCACTGTACTTTGCCTGAAGACAGGGTCAGCAATGCTCTCTGTCACTGGAGCCAAACGCTTGTTCAACCTGTTTTTAGAAACCTGCAATAACGGTATTTCCACACCCCTTGGTACACACTATTGCAGTGCTTTATAACCTTACTGGTAGAAAGCATTTCCTCCAAACCACTTAATATCCCCTTGGTGTAGCTTAGGCCCAGTGGACATGGAAAAAAAATGTATTCACTTCCTAGTTATGGTTTCCTTTTACATATTTTAAGAATACATTAAATTCCATAGCCACCTCTTTTTTAGAGTTAACACTCCCACTGACTTCAGTCTTCCTTTGCAGTCAGTATTTTCTAGACTTCTGATCATTGTCCCTCAGACTATGTCTTAGTGATCTTCACCGTGCCTGGACTGCAAAATCCTTTCTTCAGAGCTTCATGGCTGTGCTAATTCACGCTCACTGTAACTCTCAGCTGCTTTTCTGCTCTACTGCTCTTTGGCCAGTCCACTCCCATCCTGCCTTTGCACAGCTGCTTCCTCATATCTCAGAAGATAATAGAGCTGCATTTACCCTTCCTAAAGCATGTCTTCATATTTCCTGATCTTCATTGCAGTGATCGAGTTTGCTGACCTGTGAACTGAGAAGATGCCAGAGAACACCATATGGGAGTTTCCCCTGAGCATTGCCTCCCTGAGCACCTTACAGTGCCTTCAGAACTTATATTTTTTCTTGTTCATGTTCCTGCAACAAACACAGTCACCTTCTGTCAGCCTGAGCTGTTGTAAAGGATAAAAAATTCATATCAGTCTCACCTTACCTCTCCTGTGACTTCTGCCTTATGTAATCTTTATGAAGCAATCTGCCTTACCAGGGTCAGCAACAAGTTTTACTGCTTACCTTCATTTTGAGCCCTGTGGAATGGCTGCACACACATCAGACAACCTTATGTCCTATTTTTGTCTAACTGCAAAGTTTCCACTAAGATCAATAACCTCTCTCTTATCAAAAATTATTTCTTTTTTAAATTAAAATGGTTCGGGTTACCAATTCTCAGAATTTACTACTTTTGATCTGGGAGGACAGTTTCTTCTGAACTCCAAAGGTGTCTCAGTAGTCATAACCTGTGGCTTATACAAAAAAAAAAAAAAAAAAAAAAAGAAAGGATAAAACTGTCCTCAGGCACAGTTGTATGTTGATTAAACCAGAACTTGGGATCCTTGGGAGATGTAAGAACAGAACTGTGAAACAGTACAGGACAAAGACAGAGATATGGGAAAAGTGTTTGTTTCAATGTAAACATTTAAGCAGGTATCTTCAGTGATTCCATTTTTCAGAACTCTTCCTTTGAAACTGTTTGGATTACAAAATTGAAACAAGTCCCATAGAATAAGCAAGTGCTTTTAGTTTAGTTAGTGGATTGATAGTGAAACTTTATGTGCTCAGGTGCACTTCCACAGGTTATACCAAAGAAGAATTGAGGGTATCTGTGCAAGAAGAGCATTCAATGTCATATGTTGCCATAGTGTCTGATTTTTCAAACTTCTTTGACTGGAAAGGTTGTTTTGCTTGATTTTGGGGTATGAAAAGCTTTAGTTTCAATTCTCTCACCACTTCACCGACAAAAGAGAGTTTTCCTATTGTTACTAGGCTTTCTTCACTCTTCTTCCACAGTGTTGCTTTGTGCTTGATGGCTCTCTGTTAAAGCCTCAGTTTTTTCTTCTCTTGAGTTAACTAGCCAACTGCTTCTAGGAAAGAATGAATAATTGTGAAAATTTGGGGACATTAAGCATGCTCTAACTTTAAGCATACAGTCATAAGATTAATGGGCTCTTGCTTTTGGGCTGATTTTGTTTTAGTCTTCTGCCAACCTTCATATTATATTTACCAGGCCGTGGCAGAGTCACAGGCTAATGTGAATAGGTGAAAAATTTGGACCAAAGAACCTTCCATTACAAGTACCAGAATAGCTACAGTACACCCTTGCCACCATAAATGCCTACACCCAAGAGGGAAGAAACCTTACTTCATTTTGTAGGTGAAGACTTGGAACCCAGGACAAATTAATAAAATTCCTGCTATTGTGCAGGAATTTATATAAGGAGTAAGACATAATCCTCATATGCAGCAGAGTTTCTGTTGGAGATGGGGCCTGTCTGTATCCTTGCATCTGTTTTAACTATCTAAGCCAAATATGCCCAATAGTTTTCAAAGATACATAGCAGAAACTCTTTTAGATGCTATGGAAACTCCTGCTTCCTAGTATGTCGGGGATTGCAATCTCTTGTCTGGAGCACCCAAAACTCCATCAGCACTCCAAAGTTTTACCCAAGTTTGCTCAAAACCTTTCCCCCTCCTTATAGACTACTTTCATCACTTAAAGAGAGTCTTCCTCCTGATGTGATATTTTTCCAGTGGGCTTGTTGTAAATAGCTTCTTTTTTATTCCAATATTCAGTCTTCCACATTTTTTTCTCCATTAGGCTTTGGATATTTTTGGTATCCTTTAGTATGTTTTCAACAGATATTGCCTTCAAGCTATATGGCTGCCTTAAGTGTTTCTGCAGATTTTCAAATATTTTCCCTAAACATTTATATTTTGTTTATAAGCTTTCCTTTTTTACTATTTTTCTCTATTAATATTGTGTGCAGACATCATTGAATGTTTTATCTATGGTTTTGTGGCACAATATAGTAAGCACTGTATTTGAAAGAAAATATTTTCACTCAAACATATCTTTAATCATTATATTTCAAATATTTATTGTGTTTGTTTACAGTATTCTTTCATACCATTCTTTTATCATTTGAGTTTTTGAAAATCATGCTGTAAAGCATTAACCCTCAGTTATCCTTGTCTGAAGCTGAATTAATTCATTTGGTATTCTCTCATAATGCTGACTCATCTTTGCTCTTGGGTGTGATGTCTTAAAGTAGAAAATAGGTGCTTGTCTTCATATTTGGTCCAAAACAGTTTGGAAAATACCACAGTCTGTTTGATAAACCAGAAAATATCATTATGTCACTGAACATAGGCCTGGTACACCTATCTCTTGAGTAATGCCTTCAGTTCTGGGTACCCCACTTCAAAAAAAAAAAAATCTACCCATTTGTAAAGCCAAAGAAAAGGGCCAAATATTTGATGGAATTACAAAACAAATTCCATAAGGAAAGAGCAAAAATGGACTTGGATGAAGGGGAGATATGATGGAGATTTTTTAAAAATCACAAGTGACAGAGAAAAAAACTAACAAAATGTTACTCCTTAACCCTCACTGTGGAAAAACTAAGCAAAATTTTCAGACAGGAGCTTTGAAATAAACTGAAAAAAGTCCTCTCTCAGGCAATTTGTATTTAAGCCCATTGTAACAAGGTAACAGGGAAGCTTAAGTTTTTGGGATGGTTCAGAGTCTGATCTAAAAACAATGGAGGTTGCTGTTCAAGTGTAATGAAAACCTGTAGCTTTGGGACTGTAGTATCTTTTGACTCGTTTTTCTACCAAAATTTTGTTTGTGTCTCTGGTGGGAAAACTTGTTTCAAGGGACTCAAGCCACCATTTTCTTGACCGCTTCCCAAGTGACATTATTCCACAGTGTAAAAAACAAAAATCAAAACCCAAAAAAACATGGCTTTTGTTTTTTAGTATGGCTGAAAAATTCCACTCCAGTATTGCTACCGTATTTTTACTATTGCTTTCTTTCCTTTTAAGAAGGGGTTGTGAGACACTTTTTCATTTACAGCAGGTATGTATTTTGTGTTATTCCTAACTTTGAAGGGATGTCATCACAAAGGCTGAATTTTGCTGTCTGTTCCACCAACAGAAATCCAGGATAATTACATCATCTTCAATGCCATTGTTCCACATACCGCTGTGCAGCTGATTCAGCTACAAATATGTGAAGCTTTCTGGACCTTGATCCTTGATTAAGTAACGTAAAGCTCAGAAAGAGGTTGGTGATATTTCAGCAGCAGTAAAAACTCTATTCTCAGTATTGTAAACAAGTCCTCAGAATAAAAATGAAAAATATTTTTCTATAGCATGATTTAGTTTTGCAGCTAGGTGGGAGAAAATATAATTGAAAGATACTATTTGCCTGTGATTTGTGTTATGTTTTGGCCAAAATAACAAATTCCTTTAGCTATTTATGAGGCTTTTGATCCGTTTTCACATGCTTCTCACTGAGGAGAGCAGCCACAAAAGCTAATTGTTATTCATCATTAGTGCTATGGGAATATCCAAAGTACAACTAAGACCAGGTACCTAACACACATACCATATGTTAGGTACTGTGCAAAAAGCAGCAAGAAGTGTTTCCTTGCCCAAAAGGAATGAGAATATATTTGCTTAAGTACTGTAGAAACCTTGAGTGTTGCATTTCATTCCTCCAGCTTTTGGTCACATTTATAGCACCATTTATAACCCTTTCTGGCTTGGTGTGTGTGACTTGATCCACACACAAGTTAAGAGAACCCTCAAAAGGTGTGTGAATGGGTAAGAGGATGGCTGTGCAACAAAAATAGCAAAGACACCCTACCACCTTCAGCCACTCAGTGAAATCGAGCCTTCTTGGGAGTCTGGTAAGGGCTAGAGCATTCCCAGTAGCACCAGCATCACTGGCGGTGTCCCTGTCTTCGTCCCTTTCACTCAGTAAGTTAATAGCACTGTAATTAGGAGTTGTTGAAAATGTCCAGAGGTCTTTAATGTGATAATTTTTTCTGAACAGCACCACTCATGAGGTACTATTCTGTGGAGGAAACCTGCCCATGTCCTCCAGTGGGCCGCTGTAGCCTTCACTTTTCCATAAAGGCTGCCAAGTGTCTCCCAAAATTATACAAATTGTTAACACTGATAACATTTGCCTTCTCGAGTTACCAGTTCTGCTCATAATGTCCCCACCTTGCAGTCCCCCAGCTTGCTGCTGCCGTCTCTTTGAATGTCTGTCCCTTGTCTGTTTCTCAGCCTCAGAACTGGCAGTTTTAGCAGTTTTATTACAACAGCTGTTACATTTGATATACTTTTGCTAAAGACCTCAGCTGCCAGACTCTAGTGAGTCCGTATAATCTCTGCTTTCACTTGTTAGAAAAAGAGCATTTGTATCCCTCGTGGCTGCAGAGAAAACCGTGAAAACACAGAGCAAGTGAACCTGAAAAGCTCAGAAACCACAAGGCGACTAAAAAGAGATTTAATTTAAAAAAAACCCAACAAACCAAAACCAACCAACAAACACCAACAAAAAACCAAACTAAACCAAATTATTACCTTTAAGACAATGTCATAGCAATTATTTTTTTTCCAGCCTTCCCTCATGGCTTTGGTATGCAGCACACTCAGAGCTTTGAGCAGATACTGAGTATAACTCTCTGTAATTACGCTAATCAAAAAAATCAGATCAGAATAAAAATGCCTCCCTCGCTCCCTTAGTGCAGTGTACATTTTCTTCATCTGACGCAATCTGAGTGAGTGAGTAACATTGCAGAAAATACTGCCTAGACATAAACAGGCCAATTTCTAGCTGACCTTCCCTTCTAGAAGAGTGGAAGAAAAAAGCTGTATTACTTGCTGTAATTCACAAATTGCTAAAGAGCCAGTTAAATTAAAAATAAGTTTTAAAAGGCTGGACAAAGATGTCTGAGGATTTAAAAAGTGAGAAAGTACATGCCAAGGGCTATAAGGTCTAGCAACCCTTACATCCAATATTAAACAATTTTCGATTAATTTTTCATCTGTTACTTTCACTTATTCAAATAGTAATGCTGCTGACATTAAAAGCCCTGATATAGCAGCTTAATTTTTCAAGACAGGCTAACTTCAAAAGACTTGCTGTGAGATGATGAAAGGATGCAGCACTTACAAGGAGTTGGCCTCCGAATTCGTCATTCAAATAAAATAATAATTGGTTCTGCAGATCTCTTTCGAGCATGAATCTCTGTGCCCAGGCGCCGCACATTTATCCCAGATATAGAGGTGGTGCTGCATGGGGCCCCTTCATGGCTCTGCAGGTCTTGTACACGGTAATGAAAGGGCTCCCAGCAGCATCTGGTATCAGTTTCTCCTTTGCCGTGGCAAACTGCTGGTGTTATAATCAACTCTCCATGCCATTTGTTTTTTTCCTCCTTTGTAGTCCTTGCGAGAGGTTTCTCTCTCAGATTTTTGATTTACTGTTGGGTTATTTCTTTGTAGTTTTGTGGTAATTTCTGACAAATGGCCAAGCCCTTTGAAGTTCACTCTTCAGAAATAGTTTCTTCGGCTGGGAGAAACAGAGAGACCAAAGTTCTGTTGATTTTGGGTCAACCCAGAAGAAGGATGATATAGCATAAAATACAAGGGAGATGCAAGATTTTACTGGAACATGATGTTTTATGTGCCTGCTCAGAGCTTTGAGAATGAAGTTCAAAGATGGACATGAAGATGGACATAATGCCAATTCCAGCTACTTTTTTTTTTGTCAGTCAGGTCGAAGGCTTTGGCTCCTGTTTTCTACCTCCCTCAAACAGAGTGGATCAAGTGTTTGAAAGCTGACTTATAACAATGCACCTTCTAGCTTTTTCAAAGGTCTCAGGATCTCATGTATTCCTTTCCCTTATGTATATCCACCTGTGAGTTTATCTGCAAACAAGGTGTGTGCCAATGTTTTGATAGAAGTTTCTCCTGGCTGGGCTGGACCCATAATCAATACATGGCTTTTTCACTCTTTGCTTCCTCTGATTTGGTGTTTTAGAGCGAAGGTGCTGACAGACACCAGCACAGTATAGTATTCCTATGAATGCTTCAAAGAAAGTTTGTTCAAAGATTTGGAAAACCATGTGGGAGTGGTGTACTGTGTTCATTAAATTACCCTTCGTTTGACTGGGAAAGGACCATCTTCTACACTGACTTGTAAACTACCTCAGATAGCATCATTAACAACCTTGGTGATGTCTGAAGTCATTTTACAGCAGTCCGGTTTAGATGATCTAATTGTCCTTGCACAGTGACTTGGCAAGTTTGAAACATCCCATTTTCTGCTTAAGGAATATGACCAGGTTCTTTACCTTATGCTTGTCTTCCCTCTTCCTGCTATAAAGAAGACAGGGGGAAGACAAGGAAATATCTGTGAACTCTTTTTCATAATAATTTAAGTACTAAGCATCTAGAGAACTAGATCTTCAATCAAATAAGAGGTTGTTTTTCAGACAGTACAGACTCAACCATCAGAGTGTTAAAATGTTATGCATAGAGGACAGATGAATTGTTGGCCACTAAGTAATTTCCAAGAAAAAGAATCTCAGAAAGCTGCCCACTCACCAAGTCTTAGAAGTCTGGAGGTTATGGTAGAGGGAGGATCACCTTATTTTCGTAAGTTATGCTTTTAAGGAAAATGGGTGATAAGCTAGTGGATCAAATGGAGCCTCCCTGTGACTCAATGTAACTGTTCTTATATTCTTTATTTTTTCTTTTGCTAAGGCAATGAAGGAAGACCAAATGTTTACATAGTACCTTGTGTTGTTTCTGCATGAGGCTCCTTCTTTCTGTACTGTCACACTCTTTGTCTTGAGTAGAAAGTTGTGCCATGATTTTTTTACATTGCCTGGGATGTTTCAGAGTAAGCAGTGCATTGAATCACTTAGAGTGCTTTCAAAACCTCCATCTAAACTTTTAGGAGATAAAAAAAGTTATAAATAACTTCTTGCAATCTGAAGACATGATCTACTTAGCAAATAGCTTGGGAGTCCAGGTTCATGCCTAGTATACAGACAGTCTAAAAAATAAAGTTTCCACGAACCATCATGTTAAACTATTCATGCTGCAGAAAACCAAGGGTTAGATGTTGCTTCTTCTTGAGGAGACAATTGGTCCACTGTCACCAAACTCTGAAGCAGCTGTTATTAGGAACAGTTTACTCCCCCTACTCCAAAACCACTGAGAACACTCCTTAGAGGTTGTCTGCTCCATGCTGGGTGCCAGCTGGCAAACAAGCTGATCACCTCCGTATCAGCTGCTGGAGTAAAAGTTAATTGTCAGCTCCATGCCCCAGTAAGGTCACTTGTCCTCCCGGCATGGGGAGTGTGCTCCTTGCTATGGGATGGGAATGCCATAATCTCCTTCCTTTTGGAGTTCCAAGAGGAATCCCTTCACATGACAGCTCATGGCAGGAATTAATATACTGAAAGGACTGATATTTTTCTCGTACTTCTTTTTAACGGAATAATTTAATTTCCAGTGTTCGCAGCTGCCTGGAACACAGTTATTCTTTGAGTTTTCCCACAGGAATACTGAGGATTTATGTACTTAACAATAAGGAGGGAATGGCATTGCCTTATCTTGTTCTTGTGTTTTTTAGTTTATAGTAGGTGACAATATGAAAGACTGAATATCCTACATTTAGAGAGGCAGTCACTTTCCTTGTGTTTATTTTCACATTATATCTTCTTCAGTTTCAGTAGATGACCAAAATTTTTTTCCCTTTGTTGTACAATCAATTGACCAGTGCAAAATCATGAAATGCCTTTCTAGAGAACAAAAGGTAGCCTGTTTCACACTGATAAAATAGCTGTTTTAGCACCTGTAAATCTGTTTTGCATTTAGTGGAGAACTTTATTCCATGCTGATAACAGGATCAGAAAATGGGCTCTGACAGCATGTTGTGATTTTACAGTATCCAGGGGTAAAACTCGAGCTAATTATGAGCACATGGCTTTCAAGAGTCATACTTTTATATTTAACTCCATAAATCTTGCTAAGTGAAATCCAAGCCTATGTCTACAGCATTTGCTAATCATTAGGTTATTAATTGTTTTTGCTTCTTTATTCATACAAGCTGGGAGCGTTTGGAGTTTTGTTTTAAAGTAATGGCTACAAAAAAATAGGAAGTACTTTCTTTCCCCCCTATAACTTCACAGGAGGTGTTTCTGCTGAACTGCTGAAGCTAAAAAACCTGTTGGCCTCCTAAACAAAGGCCTCTGTAGAAGAGTTTTTCAGCACTGCAATTTAAATGGTGTCTAGTTTCAGCCCAGAATACCAAGGTCATAATTTTAGGCCATAGATGGCTCTCACAGATGTCTTTGGTCAAGTTAATCACAGTTTGCCTGAAGGTTGCACTTTCAGGTAATCCATCAAGGCATAATTGTAAATCAAAACCTTCTTCCAGCTCAATAAGTAGCATATTTTTAGTTTGTGTTAAGACTGACATTGGACAGGAACTCAAACTTGTTTAGAATATTAAGCAATATTACTGGTTACTCTCATTTGTCACAAATACTTTTAGAAAAGTATGTTTTGATAATTGCTATCAAAAAGTTCCTTGTGGATTTTTTTTTAATCCTACTTTAAACTCTGGTAGGAATTTAAGCTTTCAGCCAGCATTAATACTTCTTGTTTAAGCTATCCACTGCTTTACTCTACTCTAGACAGAAGATACTGTATCATGGCCTGATGCTTCCATCAGGGTGGACCTCAGACACACAGTGTTTTGATTAACTGAGCATGCAAGATTTGTGGTTGTGTGTAGGAGGCCAAATTGTGAAGTTGGATGGAAATATGTCTCTGAATGTGATAGGGGACTTGTCAGCATCCACAGACCATCCACCACTCTTACTCATGTTCAAGCACAGTTACAAGGCAAAGGAAGGGTGGGAAAAGCTGCAGACACAGGGAAAACGAAAGAAATCATGACATGCTGGAAGAGAAATCTCCCCTGGGCCCTTCCAATGCATTGTCCTGTGAGAATATGCAGTCTTGCCCTCCATCGTTCCTACTTTTGGGATCTATTGTAACTTTGGTCTTCTGATGAGAACAGATATAACTTTTAGCCTGAAAAGTAAAAATCACTTTGTCTACACCTGAGGTTAGCCAGCATGAGAATTAAAAGCACTAGACATTCAATACAGCAGAGAAATGCCCCTCCATGGTTTAAGTCACGAGTAAGAAATACTGCATCTACTTAAAACTACAGGAGGACACATCTTAAGTAGATGGATAGCAATAGCACAAACTGGAATTTGGCTAGCTGAGACCAGCAGGTTCATGACATGTGCCATGGGTGCCTTAGTGCCTCGCTGTGCTGTGATACTGGTTTTGTGCCTTGCTCCAAAGAGAGCAGTAGTCTGTGCTGTCCCTCATTCCCACCTTCAGTAAAATACCAAGTGAGTGCATTTAATTGATGGTGTGACTCTGCAGATACACACATACCTACACTGAGCACCTTTAACAAATTGACATGACAACACAGGGAGAGCTGCAGCTCCAAGACTTCACTTTGAACTACATCCACGCTACCCACTGTCAACAGCTTCCTTGCCAAAGCTGTAAACCATCCCAGCGGGATAGACTAAATACACCTCTTTAGAGAGGACATGAATCTCTCTTTTGGATTTCTCAGTTATAATGTGGAGGACAGAGGCTTAACTGATGTAACTCAGCATACCTCCAGGGCAGCCAGAGAAGCACCCGATTCCTATTAGCTGGCCCCCAAGAGAAAGACCAGAGCTAAGGGTAGAAGGTGAAAAGCAAACCCTGTGAAAATATTTTCTGAAACCTCCTGTGAATTGGATTTAATAACACATAGCATCCAAGCTTCTATTGCATGCCAAAATATTTCTGCTGGTTGGTAAAGTGACAGTTTTAAAAAACTCAACAAGATCCAAAAAATGAAAAATTTGGATAAAAGAAATGTTTCAGTTTTAGACTAATTAATGCCAATGTTTGTTTAATCTCCATCACGTGCTACAAGAGCACTGAGTTTTTATAGATTGGGGCAGTACAAAACACATTCCATGTCCAAGAAAATCTTGCCAAAATCCCTGTCAATGTGTCTTTTTCTTTTTTTCTTTTCTTTTTCTTTTTCTTTTTCATTTTCTTTTTCTTTTTAATTTTCTTTTTCTTTTTCATTTTCTTTTTCATTTTCTTTTTCTCTTTTCCTTTTTCTTTTTTTTTTTCTTTTTTCTTTTTTTTTTTTTCTTTTTTCTTCTTTTTTTCACCCCCCCCCTCCCCTCTAGGTCCCTTTTTTTACTGTTGGTGATCATGGTAACAGTAACAGCTGTTGAACATGGCTTCAGGCTGTCTGACTCCCTTGGGAGAATTTATGTGTTTTTCTACTTCCTTTCCTTATTAGGAGGCAGGAATCTGCGACACCTATTAGAACAAGTATGCATAAAGGGTAATGACTGTGCAATTTATTAGTGGTCTGTTCTCCTTCAAGCAAGCCATCAACCATAAGCACACAGTGTGTGCCAGGGATCACGGCTAAGTACAATCTTGCTGTGCAGCAGGTGGGCAGCAGCAGAGCCCCACTACAGGGAGAAGCGTGGCAGGGGAGGTCAAATGCTGGTCTACTTCAATAAACCTCTTAATTGAACATCAGTGAAGGGAAGACACGAGGGATGGTGATTTTCTCTTGTTAAATGTTTAGGTTGAAGCCTCATGTGAGGAAGGCAAATATTAGAGAGCCAAATCCTTTAATTTTGTGCCCAAGTCATTAAATTCCACCAACAGTCGCAGTGCCATTGGTGATGCAGCGGCCCATGAGCACTTCTCAGAAGGGGATGTGCCTGCAGAAGGCTGTCCAGTAACACTAAACAAAGTAATGACAGCTCGGTCTGTTCTGATACGTAGTATAGTCATCCTGAGGTATTTAAATCGTATTCATTCTCGTGTAATAAAACTTTTCCAAAAATGAAAAAAAGGAGTCCTGGTCTAGATACTAATCACAGATGACAATGACCAACATTATAAGAGTGGAGAAGTCAGCAGATTCCACCTCCTTTTTGAAAATGGCAAACCTTGATTTATATTCCTTTTTTTGGAGGACTCAAATGCAAGGAGCTGGCTCTGCCAATTGTGGAAGCATTTGCTTCTGGCCTTTATCCTGGGCCCATCTCTAATCTTGCAAGCCACATCTGGCCACTGCTTAGAGGTACTGCTCTTCCCAGACCTGTGGCACATTGTGGTAGTTCAGTATGAAGAAGGCAAGAATCCTGATTTTATTTAAATATGACATGTCTTGGGCATTTTTAAGTACACTCCAGTCCTTTGCACAAATACATGCTTTTATTGGACAATGCTCTGGCCATGTCATCTAACAGAAATGGAGGAGGAGGACGAAATAAAGAGGAGACATCCACATCCACGTCTCCAAGAGCCAGACCAATAATCTGTTGGCAACATTAGCAAAAAGTAATCAACTTCTGCAGCAAGATTCAGTCTAACCAGTCTCAATCTGTTATTCCAATAAAAGTCACACCCATTTTACATCACTGTAGAACAGGAGGCAAAATAATTGCCTGGATTGCTGACATATAAACAAGTGCAGACTCAAACACATTGACTCCACCAGGTAGCATACAGCAGTAACAACAGCAGGACACTGCTCATATTTTATTGGGTTAGAATATTCTACCAGCAAATCCATGATAATTAATATAATAATATTTTAACAGGCCTTGAGTGCTTAATTACCCGTTTTGTGGGGCCAGCTGGAAGAAATGGCATGCAAGTGACAAAATCTCAAGCTAAGCAAAAGATCTTCTTGCTTACTAGCTACTTTGTTCTCATGCAGTCCGTGTACAGGCAAAGCGGGAACAGTGATGACAATAATACTGAAAATTCAGATTCTTTCAATTTTTTTCTTTTTCTAGGAGTAGTCCTTTGGAAAATGCTGTAATGAAAATATATTAACATAAAGCAGAAAAATAAGATTAAAAAAAAAAAAAACCTAGTTGAATTAAGATGAACAGAAGGAATTGGGAAGCAAAGAGAGTCATGTGAAAGCCAGCGCAGATGAAAACTGTGCATATGTAGTGCAGAACTTTGCTATTTCTTGCAGGCTGTTCATACAACTATAGCACTCATTGGGAGCTACATGATAGCTCTTTGTTCAGGGATTCTCACTGATTAAATCTTTGTCTTCAACCTAACAGCTAAACTTGCAGCAGTAGGGGCAATGTCATTGTTTGATCTATCTAATTAAGAGTTTGGGTTCTCAACATATGTAAAGCAGTGAGATGCCATAGAAATGAATAAAAATGCATGCAACATAGTAACAAGAATAACAGTTTTTTCTTGTAACTGGATGGAAGGAAATTATGCAGTAGCACCATGGCTTTATCAATAGGATGTCTGTTTTATTGGATTATCTTCAGGGTACCCCAGCAAGGGGTACTTTGCATCTCTAGGAACATGAAGGCTTAGGTTACACTGACTCTGCATTACCTCTGCACCAGCCCTTGCATGTCTGTACCCGGTGTTGCTTTTGGACATACTGTAGATTATGTGGGTCCAGACACCACAACACTTACATCAGGGAAAACCCATGTATGTCCTGTCCTTCTACATGTGGTGCCTTGCCATAAGGCAAAACCTAGAACAGGCGATGTGTGGGTTGCTTTGTAGGTGTTGTCAGAGTATCCTGTTCTCTTACATACCATTTCAGAGATCACACTGTGGGTGTTTTCTTTGCAGTATGGCTACTACAGTTCAGTGTGATAAGTATGCATGCAGTGCTACAGGCTTGGGCAAGAATGGCTGGAGAGCTGCCTGGAGAAAAGGACGTGGGGGTGTTGGTCAACTGTCAGCTGAACATGAGCCAGAAGTGTGCCCAGGTGGCCAAGAAGGACAACAGCATCTTGGACTGTATCAGGAACAGTGTGGTGAGTAGAACCTGAGAGGTGATCATCCCCCTGTACTCGGCCCTGGTGCGACCCCACCTTGAGTACTGTGTCCAGTTTTTGTCCCCTTACTGCAAAAGAGACATTGTGGTACTGGAGCAGGTCCAGAGAAGGGCAACGAAGCTGGTGAGGGGTCTGGAGAGTAACTCTTCTGAAGGAGGCTGAGGGGAGACCTTATCGCTCTCTCTAACTACCTGAAGGGGAGGTGTGGAGAGGCAGGTCTTGTCTCCCGAGTCATGGGGGATAGGACAAGGGTAAATGGCCTCAAGTTGCACCAGGGGAGGTTTAGATTGGATATTAGGAAACATTTCTTCACCAAAAGGGTTATCAAGCATTGGAATAGGCTGCCCAGGGAAGTGGTTGAAGCACCATCCCTGGAGCTGTTCAAAAGATGAGTTGACATGATCCTCAGGAATGTGGTTTAGTGATTTTTATTTCTTATTTCTTATTAATTTTCTTGTCAGAGTTAGGTCGATGGTTGGACTAGATGATCTTTAAGGTCCTTTCTAACCTAGATGACTCTGTGATTCTGTATCAAAATACCTCTGCATGCTTGAGGGGATAAACAATGGAGGAAGGGCAGTGAATGGTCTTCAGTTTTCATTAGTGCAAACAAGGGCAAAATGCAACCCCCTGTCTCTCTGTTAGAGGGTATTTTTCTTTTTTCTGGGTGACTTCCCTGCATGGAGGCAGGTATTGCCTCAGCAACTATCCTGACAATAGTGCTGTCATCTGCAATCTCTTTGCAAGTATCCTGCTCCAATCCAGCTGGCTCTGTAAATCAAGTTTCTTGAGCAAGTACTTCTCACGCAGTTAATCCAGGCACATCAGCAGCAGCTGATCTATCAGATCCAAATATGGATAGCTGTTAATCAATGGCAATAAAATTCTACCATGTACTAAAAATATATTTTTGGTAGCCCAGGAATACATGTTGTCCTTTCCTCTTTCTCAACCAAAAGTACAGAATGTACGTAGTGCCTGCCTTAATGATCAGAGGAGGCATATATTTTCTTCATCTGTGCTTACCTTAGTTTATGGGTTCCAACCTAGACAGAAGGAAGACAATCCTGAAGATCTTTCAGTCTTATGGTTACTACATTGTTGCCTTTCATCTGTTTTGCCAGAGGATCCAAATTAGGAGAATGACAGTTTAATCCAAAAAGGATAAGAGAGGAAGAGTTTCAAGGATAAACCTGGTAGCTAAAGTCTTGTTACAAGAATTAGATTAATATAATGCTCATTTAATGCTCGGACACCGTAATGACATTCCTCAAGACAATGTCTCTCTCTATTCACAGAACAGGCTCAGGTCTTGTAATGTTTCAGCATCACTATGTGTTTTACTTTCCTATCGAGGTACACCTTGAGGGAGGCAACTATGCTTGTGGATGTCTTCTGTGAATCCCTCTTGTCAAGAGCCTGGCTTTATCCCTGCATGCACCGGATCTGAAAAGAGAGGTGACTCAGCTGGCACTTTGTTTTTTACGACTGGGACTATAGCTTCTCTGTTCAGGTAGAGGAATTAAGGTGACTATTCACCACTCAGGGGGAAAAGCACATGAGTACTCCAGGGGACAGTGCCCTGACAGGGACAGGGAGGGGAAAATAATGCTGGTTTTGTGCCTCTCTGCTGTGTGCCAGTGGGACTCACAGCTCTGACAGACACACACCAGAAGGGGACAAGACAGGTGGTCTGTAGATTCTGGGCCACCAAACTGTCAGTCAGGACAGTGATAATCTTTGATTCCTTCTGGTTTTGACTGGATCTGAAAGTGGTGATATGAATGTGTAAAGGTTTGTATCCTGTTACCAGATCCCTAAACCATTCAGTGTCTCAAGTGTGCTCTCATCTTGCCAAGTAAGATCATCTTTAAAAATGCATTTGGTATCTGTCTCCTAACAAATTCTGTATATATACAACAGTAAAATATGTGTTTATATAAAATATTACATTTTACATTGATATTTATATTCAAGCAAGCACAATTTTAAATATAAAGACTACACGTGTAATGTATGTGTATAGTACATTGACAAGATTTATGTAAACATTATACTACTGGGATAAATGTACAGATGTTCTCAGTGTACATAAGACATTCTAAGATTAGCAGTTAACTGTCATTGCTATTGGGCTTAGCTGGTAAAAGGTACGAGCATGTGAGTTAATAACCCTCTACAGTCCCACTATGTGACAATGGGGAGAATAAAAAAGAAGAGAGTAAGTCAACTTCCCTCTCGGCCTCTGCAAAAATCTAAGCATTGATGTAACACTATGACACATACTGACTTCAAATGTCTTTATGATTCAGTTTGGCCCTTGGATGAACGTGTATTTCTTGCACTTAACTCTTCTCTGGTAGTTCTACCTTTTCAAAGGACGTTAAAAATAATAGAAGTTACTGTCCCTGCCCGACCTTCTCTGCATGCATGCACAAGCCAGGAGTTTATGTAAGATGTGAGCAGAAAATGTGGGCGCCTGGCAGGCAAGCTGTCTGTGAGCATCACCTAAAATGCAGAGATCAGAATCAATCCTCATTTTGGAAATTTTGGCTGACAGTTTTGTCAATGCTAAAATCCCAACCACCTGTACACCTAACCTTCTCAGCAGTACTGGATTGGTCTCCGAATTTCATCCCAGCTCCTGCCCAACTCTGTTCAAGAAATCACTTCAATGGACTTTATGAAGTCCATTGTTCCCAGTTCAAACACCCCCCACAAACTGCACACTCCTATCAGACACTGCAGGCCCTTCATATACCAGGCACCAGAGAATGGACCTCTGCATTTGAAAATCCCCTTGCTTACTTGCTGTTTTCCTTATGGAGCTCTGCACGTTAGGAGAGCTTGCTAGGAGTCCTTTTCCTTGCTTTTTCATCTGTGCAGAAAGCAGCAGTTCCACTGAAAAGCAAGGAAAGAAGTGAGAAGAGACAAGGATTTGCTTTAAATGCATATGTGTAAAGATGCACCTTCCACTGGGCAAAGATGGTCCAAAACACAGAGAAGTTGTGACCCCTTCATGAACACAAGAGAAGCTGTGTGCTTCTGAGAGGCAATCCCTGTTTTCCCCTTGTGACTTACAATATTTACATCCTCCTAATTTTTTTTCCAGAGCAATTAATTCTTCCTAGAATTAAAAATCCTATCATCATTTGGCAACTCTTACATTAGCCAGAGATGTTTATGCACTGCCTCAAGTGCATAAAGACAGACCTGCAAGCCAAGGCATACTATGATTTAAGAAGGTACGTAATTTTTGTGTTTATTTGTTTCTTTTTATATATAGTAAAAATGCCCACCTTAGAAGGGGACTGATATCCTTGTTATAAGTCCTTTGAACATAATGCTTATTATTTACTTTGATAAAATTGGCAGATGGTGATTAAGAGAGGTAGCTTGATGAGTACCCTTGGCTCCCCCGTCTGCCTTTTAATGACATCATAGGTGGAATGGAGAGGATCAAAAGTCAGAGAAAGCAACTGTATAAACAGTTCAGGTGGTAATTTGCTTCATTAGGCAGCAGAATATTTTAAGACTATTGATAATATTTAATCAAGCAGACATGGCCTTATTTCATCAAGCAGACATGACTAATACTAAAATCTTTTTATAGCATATATTTAATTTAGACACCCTCTCCCGGTGATTGAAGTAATGTAGGGTCTGGTTCTCATTTATGCCTAGTCTCTATATGAATACTAACTTTCTAGCCATAAACAGGCAGGAGGCTTATTGCAGGCATCAGAGGGAATGTGATTCTTTGGGAGGGATTTGAAATCTATAAATAAAACAGCATTAGAGAGTCTGTACGTCTACTCCGCAATAAAGGACAAGAAAAGAGAAAAATGATGTCTCTTTATTGCCTCTTAAGAAGTAACAGCAAAATGTGCAACCCAGTGCACCATACAAGACATCTCTAACACAATGCATTTGATACTCAGAGCTGAAGGAATATTTTCTGCGCAAAGTGGCAATGACAGCTAAGCATTTCTTCAGAGTGCTGCAGGCTGTTGTTTTAAAAATAATAAGGGTGTTCCAGTTCTTCAAAACAAAGAGTTTTACTTTTTTAACTGAAATGTAAACTCTTCTCATGAAAATTTCTATTTAGAGTAATTTTATGGCCAATAGATATTGCAGTGGGTGCTGTTGCATTGTCCATTCTCATACTGAGAAGTTTTTAAAAAGTTAATCACACAAAAATACTTTTCTGGAATTACATGTTTCAAAACAACCTTTGCTTCAAAAACTAAAACTTCTTATGCTATTAGTAATGTAGTAACTTTTAGAAAATATTTGGCAGCTCCTTGTGAAAAGTCACTTTTTCCAAAGTTTTTTTCCTAAATACTTTAATACACATAGGACACAGTCTAATTACTTTCAGCATTTACACATTAAAATGGAATGACTCTGAAGAAGCTGCCTATTGCCTTGGGTGGAGAATATAATATTAAAACTTTAAAGGCGTTCCTACCACATTTAACCCTTCCATAAATGTCCTTAAATGCTATTTTTAAAGTTTTAAATGCTTGTGAAGCAGATCCTGAAGAAACCCAAAGCACTGACTGAAGTTAGAGCTGTATGATTAGACAATTAGCAACTTTATCTGTGCAAAGTGAGATCAGCTTCAGTTCAGTCCAGTATTTTCCCAGCCTGTACCGTAAGGCCCTGAACTTGGTTCATCTCCCTGTATTTTCCCTCTCTGATGCCCAGCCCCCACACTGGAGTACAGAAGAGAATCCGGGGAAACCCAGGGGAAGGAGAACAGACAAGTTCTCTGAGAAAACCAAATTAGGATACTTTTGGTGTCGGGTGCCATGCTGAAGAAAAGGGTCTCTAGTTAACCTTAAAAATATTATTAAGCTTTTGCGTCTGCTTTTACTGAAGATTAGCAGTAAGACTTAAAGGCTGCATGGACTCTAGCATGGGCTGATAAGCCTCAGAAATATCTTCCTGCTTTTTCTTTTAAAAGCTGAGGAGATGTTTCTGCAACATATTCCTGTGGAGCCGAGATAAGCTGGAACGCCAGAGCGAGTCTGGTGTATTTATCAGTCAGTGAAAACCTCAGCTCAAATGAAACACAAGTTCAGAAGCTCATCAGTCACTTTTTTTCGTTTCCAAGAGATAAGCCAGGCAATGTTTATTAAGAGCAGTTACTGCATCACTGAAATGCAGTTAAAGAGACATACTGTTCATAATCATTCCCTGTGTTATGCGTTGTGTTTATGAACAGACTACTTTTATAGAGATGTTCTGGGGTTGTGCTCTGCCTATATATTTTGTTTCTGAAGCTGAAGATGGCTCTGACTTAAGGTAAAGGCTTGCTGTTTATCAGTTTAATGATCAGCTGTGGTAGTATCCCAAAGTGTTCATTGCATCAATCTTGCAGGGGCCCTTTTTCTCCCTTGCCTCACCTATCTGTGGGAAGATAGGAGAGGCTTGGGATTTATTGTGATCCTTTCTGGCTGGTCAGTACCATGGTTTGTACTCATCTGAGCGTGGCTGGAGGATGAGATTTATCTCCTCAAAGAAGCCACTTCCCCCAGGGATGGGGAGGCCCAAGCTGTCCCAGGTTTTCAGTCCTGCTCCATCAACCTGACTGCAAAATGGTAGGGTGGGGAGTTGGACTTTTTCTGATTTTTTAATCACCTGGTGAAATCCCTCAGTAGGGTTTAAATTTGCACTTAGATCATTTTAATTGCCCAGATGATCCATCAGGAAAGTTTTAACTTCCTTTGACAATTGTCAGGTCCTTTTGGGGGCCTGCCTATAATGCAGTGCCAGAGTACGCTCTCCAGGAAGTTTATTCCTAGTAAAAAGTGTCCTCTCAAAGACATCCATATGGAAAAAATACAGTTTCTTTTGCTCTCTTTGCCTCTGTTTGCATCTTTTATTTGTTGATCCATTAGCTTAGTTCTGCATATAAATTATTTATTGACACTTCAAGTGTCAAAGTGTTCAGTAAAACAACAAATCCAGCTGCCCACAGAATTTCTTCCCAGCAGACGACAAATATTTTTTCCAGTCTTGCTTTTTTTCCTCACCAGCTGATGGACAGGGCATAAGTTCCACAGAGAGCAGGTTTTGATATATCAATAGAAAATGCAATGAGGAGCTTGTGCAGCATCATGATGATCTTTTCAAGTAATAACAATTAAAAAAATACATAAAATGCCAGTCTAAGGACTAAAGACACTTCCCTTCAAAATAGCCAGAGGCCAAGAGAGCTTCCATTGACTGTGCACAATGGGACTCTTCTTGCAGTCATTCTCAGGACAGTTAAAAAAAGTCAGCTATTACCCAGAGCAATGAAAGGGCTAAAGATGGGAAGCAGAGAACCTGAAGGGCTATGAAAAAAACCCATCCCTGTTAGGAAACCAGCCTCATCAGGCTCTAATCAGTGAGGAACCATCTGTGTTGCCAGGGCCTGAAATATTTAAATCCCGGTGACAGACAATGTATAAGCTGTGTGAGTCTGTATTTCAGGCTGCTTTCAAGGAAGAACTGGTTGGTTTTGTGAGAGGAATGAGCTGAGAGAGTAGAAGAAAAAAGGAGGCAGCAATAGAGTTATTAATTATTGTGCTTTACACAGCCTTCATCTCTTTTCTAAGGAAGCTGTAATTTAGGCATGGATGAGAGGGTGCTGCTGCCAGAAATGATCCCGCCAGACTCCTCCAAGATGCCCATCAGCCTTCCCACTCCCTTGCAGCCCTGATGGGGAGGAAAATACAACTGTGTGCCAACCAAGGGCCTCCAGTATGACAGCTAAAGGAAGGCCACTAGAAATATAAAGACAGGACCAAGTTCCAACATTACTTTACTACCATTAAATCTAGATGTGCTCAGGTCTCTGAAGCCACTTCAGCTCCTTTCTTTTCTCAGAGTCAGGCCCCATCTCTCAAACTTTGCCTGCTTGGCATTGTCTTCAGTCCTCACCAATAAGTGTCGGTGGTGCTTTTTGTAAAACAGCTGTTTTAGCACTTGTCATCTGTAAGAGATAATGCAATGACTTTCACTTATAAGAAGGAAAACTGTAGAATAGGTAGCTAAGGAGGCAGGCAAAAGCTATCATCATTTTACCCTGAGTGACAACATTTTTCCCTGAGATATCCCCCTGGAGCACTGCATTCAGCTCTGGGAGCCTAACATAACATGAACCTATTGGAGTGAGGGTCATGAAGATGATCAGAGGGCTGGAGAAGAGAAGACTCCAGGAAGACCTTACAGCAGCCTTCCAGTATCTAAAGGAGGCCTACAGGAGAGGTGGAGAGGGACTCTACATCAGATAGTGTAGTGTTAAGACAAGGAGTGATGGTTTTAAACTGAAAAGGGGAAGATTTAGATTAGATATTAGGAAGAAATTAGTTACTGTGAGGGTGGTGAGGCACTGAAACAGGTTGCCCAGGAAAGTTGTGGATGCTCCATCCCTGGAAGTGTTCAAGGCCAGGCTGGATGGGGCTTTGAGGAATGTGATGTAGTTGTTGATGTCCCTGCCCATGGCAGGGGGTTGAAACTACATTATCATTAAGGTTCCTTCCAACTCAAACCATCCCATGACTTTATCATTCTCTGACAAGTAATTATTTCCAGCATTTGCAATCTAAAATACTACCTCTATGTGTCACAGGATCCAATAGAAATTAATCACTTTTATGTTTATTTTTCACAGTGAAACTGTACCTAGAGCTGTAGGTCAGACACCAATCCGAGTTTGTACAACCACTGGATAATTGTGCAAACGAGGCAGATCAGGAGATACTTCACAGACTGATAGGGAATATAATTTAATATCTGTTCATTAATTGCTTGTTATTACAATGCAATCTGGAGATGTCTGCATTGTTATCAACTCACACTTTTGCACAGTGATAATAATAATAATAATTAATAATAATTAAACACACAGTGCTCGGAAGTAGGTGCAGGGGACAAGACATTTCTAAGTGTTTGAGTTGTGCTCTATTTTGCAAATCTAACCGTTTTCAATTCTATATTTGAAAGAGTCCCAAAAGAAAGTGAAATACAGCTCAGGAACACATTTTTGACAATTAAAGAAAATATTTTTTTTTGGTTAAGAGCAGGATGCTACCATCACGACTGAAGCATGAAGCCACCCTATGAACTCCTCTCTGTGGCTTTTGGGAAAGGAAAACCATACTTGTGCTACAAATTATTATTATGGTAGAGCGTGCGTTGTGGTCCACGTCCAGGATTTCCAGATATTGAGCAGTCCATGCTGTAATTCTTTGCAGCCATAAATCTATCATGCGGCTGGAGCAAATCAAATTTACTGTGTGCTTACAACAGCCAGAGATGCTTAGGCCCATGGAAAACAGTGTGTCCTTGTGCTAGACACCTTGCAAAGACAGAATAGGAGGAAGCGTCTGGCTCTTGGAGATTAAAAACAAAATAAAAAAGAGCAATAAAGAGTGAAGGAAGAATATATGTGGAATAAGCATTATGGGAAGGATTGAAAGGGATTACAGGAAACAGACATGCTGCATGAGGAAGAAAATATCCCTGGGGACCCAAGAAATGATTAGTCCTGCCCAAACTCCTTGCTGCAATGGCTCCTGCCAGCTATTCCATACAGGTTTTCCCAAACACTTAAACCAGCTACAGAGCAGAAGAGGTTCCATGTGAGGTAGTACCTCTTAAAGGTAAAGAATGCCTTGTTGTTCCTAGGACTGGAAGAAGTTAGAGAGGGCTGGAACAGGCTGTATCCTGACTTCTTTTGCATAAGTACTTTTGGGCAGAAGCAAAACTGTCATATCCATCTCACACGGGCAAACTGTGGAGGATCAGTGCACTTTTATAGATCTATCACAGACATCTGACAAGAATGGCCAGAGCAGTATTTGCTTGGTTTTTCCTCTAACAACATGACTGTGGAAATACAACACTTAAAATGTGCAGTGACCAAGCCACAATATGCTTCATGTTTATATAATCACTTCAGCAGCAAAAGGAGCCTTGCCAGAGTCATAGATTTCAGCTCCCAAGTGTAGTAGCACAGACATTACTGGTTCAGGTGACTTAAAACCAAATAGACAATCTGGAGAGACCTTTGGAACAATGGCTTGTGTTGGTCCAGGTCCAACCAGTCAAGCACTGAATGGCCACATCACAGTCCTTCTCTCACACAAGAGCAACACTATGGCAGACCTCTGGCATCTGGAAGAAAAAACAATGCGAAAAAAAGAGGACCGAAGCAGCAGTGGGATGCTGGAGCTCGAGGGAAGGGAGCTAATAACAACCAGAAGACAAATGCAGTTGAGCAGCAGAGAGTCACCACATAGTACAATTAATTATATCACAAATAGTATGAGAATTAGCACTGGAGTACTGGTACCTAAGAATCAATGTTCACAGCTTTCATATGGCTACTTAAAATAAATACCTAATATACAGATCTCTCATTTGAGCTCCTGCTCTCTTCAGACTTGATCCACTGAGAGGAAGGTGAGACAAAACTTGAGAGAATAGACTAAGCCCAGTGGCTGACCTCGGTCATCTGTGGCCTTTCTCAAGGAAATACCTGCCTTGAAAGGTTGAGATGGCTGGGTGAAAAACACATATTTTGTTCTCATGTTGTGAGAACAGCCTGCTGAGGCATCATCATGGAAAATGATTACAATGCAGCTATGGATCTATCTGCACAAGGGAGCTGGGCATGTAGTCAAGCCCAACAGAGTCCAAGGCAAGATCTTCTGAGGAAAGGAGTTCCCTGATATGTCAAAGGGTGCAGGAAACCCACATGTGAAAAAACAGTAGAGTGTACCACAGCTAACAACAATGGCTGTGGTGCATAAACTCAAGCCCCAAATAGGCTCCACATATTTTTATTCTGTCAGGAATTACATGTCACTGGGCGCCATAATTCACATCAGAAAAGTGTGTTCCAAGTGTCTCCTCCCCATGAATGAGACTAGTTTGAGAAACAACAGACTACCTAGGTTTAACCACCTTTCTAGGTGACATATTTAGGGGTATCATGAAACATACTTTGTTGGTTTGTGGCAAGTATGAGAACGCAAGGTCCTTCGCAGAAGGTTTCTCACTTTGTCCTGCAAAAGCAGCTCAAATTTGTGGATCCAGCAGAACTTAGGCTACCTATAAGGCATAACAGGGGCAACAGGTCCTGTGCAACAGGGAGCTGGAAGTATCCTGCATGCTCCAGAGAGCAGTTAATCCTGTTATACTATGAAGGACTGTCCCTGCAATTATTATTGCTGCGTGCAAGGTTTCTTTCCTCAAGCAAAACATGACTGAATGTCATGCTTTTGAGTTTTAATCTGTTTATAGATTTAAATAGAAAAGCAAAAAGGATTATTGTCATGAGTAAATACTACGGGCATGATTTTCAAGGTTCCAACTCAGCAAGCCGTCCTTCATCCTAGCATATGTTCAGTGCCATGCACGTGCCAAACTGGAAAAGGCTCCACTTAACTGGAGCCTGACTGAATCACGATAGCAGAAAAACACCTCTTGTCTTGATAACAAAGTCTCTATTTTATTTATAAAAATGCCTATGACAGCAGCTTTTTTATTAAATTCATATGGTAATATTCCCCAAGATCTCTCCATGAGATACAGATGGAGAAGGTCATTCTCTTCTGTCTTTCAGACAGTTTTGAAATGAGCAGATGCTGCTCAGTTATGTGCTTGATAAATGCATTTAATTTTATTTCCTGCCATGTATAAAACTCAGCTAAACCCTATCTGTTATTGCTTGTTGAGGCAATGCATATGTGTATCTACGTGTGTATGTTGATAAATAAACTTTACCAGCCTATTTTACATGAAAATAATTTTACATAAAAATATTTTACATAATAATAATACTGTTTATCAGTTTATATTTTACATCTGACATCCTGAATCACTATTTTTGTTTGTCCCTGTTTCCTTAATGGTTTATATTTTCTTTCTTCATCTTCTCTCTAACTGCCTCCATAAATCTCTATTACTTATGCTCTCTTCCTGCCTGATTTTCCCTTTTTTCCTGTTCCTATCCTTCATTGCTGCATATTATATGAGAAGCCTGGGCATGTTTCTCTGTGCCTGAACAGTTTCTGATTAGGAAACACTTAAATACATGAAATCTTTTTCTTCTCATCCTGGCATAACACCACACACATCCTGCAAACCCTTTGTCCAGCTCCTGCTGTTCAGCACTGTGCGTCTCATCTGTTGTGGCTGGTCATTGAGCCCAAACGAAGGTGTGGAAACCATGATCAGCTGCAATACACAATCACTGTTCAAATATTGGCCTGGATAGTTGAATCAGCCTAGTCTGTCAGAGTAGAGCATCCCAGTCTTGAGTATGAGCGGGAAGGTAAGGGAAGATGAGGAGACATAAGAAGATACCTTTCTCAATGGGCAAATGTAGCTCTGGGTGAGTATTTGAAATTTAAGAATCCCTTTTATTAGTGCAACATCATCAACTAAAGCAGTGCACTTCTTCCAATTTTCTCAATAAGAACTAGATTTATGATGGGAAATTTCTTGGACTTGGCCAGTGTCCCAGTTTGAAGCAAAACCGAACCAATTTTGTGTTCTGGAATTTTACATTTTAGCTAGACCTCCTCTAACTCCCTGAAATTAATAGCATATTGTGAAGAAAACTGCTCATTCTCAGGATGATAAGGCCAATGTTTGTGTTAAACGCCAAGCGATGGTATGCAGAGAGGCCCTTGCTTATACTTATTGCTATAACAACCAAGGTCAGATAATTTTGTTATTTGCCCCTTAGAGGGTCGGAAACGGAAAAGCATAGAGGGGTCC